>JAURVB010002860.1:0-13667 GCA_033002965.1 Piper betle | reverse complement strand
GGCTCGCGGTAACTGGATTTCGGTTACGTATTGTATTATCATGAAAAATGGCTGGGTCGTTATAGTCCATATACATACATACAAGACTGTCACTCAATACTATCTTGCAATACAAATCTGACCTAAAGATGTCAGATCAACGCGATGGTATGCAGGATGGCTAGTGAAGTCAATAATGTGCCATCACATCCAAATAATTGTAGTGCACCTAACTTCCTCTACGTGGAAAATGTTACTGTAGTTATATCTTGTCCTCATTCTCTGACCCAACTTTGTTCTCAATTGCTGCAATATGCAGTCTCTGTGCAAAGCTAAGAAAGTCCTCAAGTAGTTGTCCTCCTATAGGTTGAAGTAACTACATGGCCCCTACTTCCATAATAACTGGTAGTGTAGTATATAGACAGTGGTTGTGCATCATGGACGGTAGTAGTGTAAATTTGGTCGATGGTAGTGCATCACAGTCAGTGGTTAGGCAACTCAGATGGAGGTTGAAAATTAAGGACGGCGGTTGTATTATGCTTCCAACTACAAAAGATCTGATCCTTATCATGTACGTTGTGAACCTATTATTGTCTCTGGCATGTTTATCTCCGTGTGTCTATTTCCCTAGAAGTAGCTATTATTGTAACACCCCGTTTCGGCTCACCCGTGAACCGACCCGGAAATGTCACCGGCGACCGAACCGTTCGCTAATCTACTGGTTTCGGTTAAGCCGACCCGGATCTGCCCTCGGTGTCTCAAGATGGAGATGCAAACATGAAATGCATGGATGGGATGCGTGGGTTCTAACGTAGTCCTACATGCATGCTATGATGTGCAAGCAAAACAAAACCATCCAACGACAAGAAATTTTTAATTAAGAATTATCCACAACAATGGTATATAAATATTTTATCAAAATACGATAAAACATGATAATCTACCGTAGCATTCAATCATTATCTCTTTCGTTTCAATTGAACCGAGCCTGAACTCCAAACTCACTACTCATTCACATTTATCCATTCATTTCATATCAAGCAATTTATCTAAACAAACACATCAAAATTATCATTCACGTAGCAATAACACACCGTCATTATAGATTACACGCGGCAGGTACATGTGTGCGCGGTTCCGTGCTGCTCCTCCGCAGTCCCGACAGCTTTCATCGCTCGCATTTCTCACCTACATATATATAGAAAAACCGTCAGTAACGAGTGTTACCGGCCCGGAAAATAACTAATATCAATCTGGCACAGGAGAGCAAACTCTCCTGTTGAATGAAAACCATATACTTCCTCAAGAACTCTCATCAGGGCACATACGGGAGCCGTCGCCCTCGGGTCGACAGCGTCCCCCTATCTTTCACATTCTCATGCCTCGGCCATTTCTCTATTGCTTCTCGCATCAAATCTCATTCCTTTCCGCCCTCTGCACCTTCCATATTACTCCTGGCCTTGAGCACGAAGGCCGAGTACTCTCAGGCAGTCGCCTTCAGTACCCTTTGAAACCACAAGTCTAGACATGCGCTGCAATGCAGTACCCGTGAACCTCCACACTTCTCCGGGTTTGAGGAACTCAAAGGTGGAGTTGTCAGGATCCCTCGGGAATGAAACGGCCCGCACACCATTCCAGAGCCCACTATCGACTCACACGTGCCCGCTCGCGTAGCACGGTAGTCGGATTTCCCTCATTCAATCTCTCACAAAAACACGAAAACTATACATATATATAGGTCTGGGTTGGGATTTATACAATAGGCCCGAAGGCAACGTGAGCTGGATCTGAAGTTCGAAAACAAACTCGAGGGATCTCATCCTCGAGGGTTATTAATCCGAAAAATCGTTGGCTAAATGGCCCGAGTTAAGTGGGATCCGATAAAACGCCACTTAACTCGTCCTGCATATAATAAATCAAATACACAATAGAGTAGCGTAAAATCAGAGAACGAGTCCTAAACGGACCTGGTAGAAGCTCCAAACGGGTCCACGCGCCTAGGCGGCGAGCTCCTACACCGTACCTACACAATCAAGCTAAAAACTAACGCCCGCATGATGAATCACACATCCTATAGCATGCACACACAATCAACACAATCACGCATCAATCAACACACATCAACCTATATCAATTCTAGCAAGTCTACTTAGGCTAGTTTGCATTAGATCATGATCATTACCTAGTTACCCTAATTAGTTTCTTAGCCTCCATTTTTAACACCACTCAACCAAACAATTTCATATTTCTATTCTTAATCAAACCTACATTATATATATATATATTTATAACACACATTCACCAATCCTAGCATGCAATTCTAATAATCAATATTTTTAAATAATTAAATTAAAATAAATTATACCTCGCGTCGTCGAAAATCGGCGACGGCTAGGGTTTCCGTTTCGTGGCTCGAAACTCGAATTCGGCACCTAGCGGCGTCCGAAGTCCGATCAGATTGGACCGGGTGCGTTCGGCGGATGATCCGGCGAATTTCCCACGAATCCAATTTTCCGGCGGTTCCGGCGGTTTTCCGGCGAGTGTCGGCAGTTTTCGGCGGATTCCGGCGTTTTTCCGGCGATGATTCGGGACGGGGCAATCAGGGGGTCTATCGGCACCAGCTCGACGAGCTTGGTCCAATGGTGGTGTCAAACAAAGCAGCCGGGGCGGCGATGGCCGTCGGCGGCGGCGTCGAAAATGGGTGGCGGCGGCGGCGTGCTCCGATCGGGGCTGCGGCCGGCCTCGACGGCGCTCGGGATGGTGGGGGAAATGTCGGCGACGGCGAGAGGGTGGTCATCGGGGTCACAGTGGCGGCGGCGCGGCCCGGACGGCGGCGGAATCCGGCTCGAAGTGGCGGCGCGTCGAGGCGGCTTCGTGGGGCGATTCCGGCGTCGTGGCGGCGAGACGGTGGCCGGGGTGGGTCGTGGCGGCACGGCGACTGCACGGCGGGGCGGCGTTGATCGGCGGCTGTACGACGTCGGCGGCGGCGACGAGCACGAGGGGCGGCGAGGGTTTTGGGTGAAGAAGGGTCGGGAAGGAGAAAAATACCCTCAATGGCAGTTTCGTAAATAAGTATTGACTCGATTCCTACTCGAGTCAAAATAATAACTAGTTCGTAATAAATTCTAAAAAAATCTAGAAAAATATGGAAAAATTCCATAAAATAAAACAAACACAACAACATCCAAATGGCATGCTCTATAACTAATAACCCACCCGAATATAATCCAACGCGTCCTAACGCGTTATTCGGCCTAAAACTATTTCTACGATCAAACATATAAAAAGAAAAAAATACTGCATACTTTCATATATTCTGATAACTCATATCTCACCATCTTCTCGACGTTATCATCATATATTCAGGTACACCTGACTCTCATCGCTCATAACTCACGGCTGGCCTCGACTCAGCACGCGGTTCATGAAACTGACTCGACTCGAACCAACGGTCGAACCGACTGGTTCGGTAACGTAAAACCCTGACTCGAGTCACGGGTTTTACAACCTTCCCTCCTTATAAAAATTTCGTCCTCGAAATTTTAGATTAAGGAGGTTTCACTCTGGTAGCTATCTACTAAATGTGAAATCCGAGGTGAGACGCGTGCGTACCTGTCACGTTTGTCGTATCCTCCAGTGCTTCAGCAATCGTGGCTGTGTCCATCCCTGCTGCCCAAGGTGGTACCGAAATGGATGGTCCTGGTGGTGGTGTTGTTTGCATTCCTCTCTGATCCAAGGCTTGCTGTTCTTGTCCTGTCATGATAGCTACAAGTCCTCTCTGCTGCTGCCTCAGTGGCTGTTGGTCTCTGCCTCTCTGCTGTGGTTGTTGCTGGGGAGCTGGGAGTGCAAGTTTCTGCGGAGGTGCTGGGAGTGTCACCTGTTGGGTATAGCCAATTGGACAAGTTGCAGCTCTATGCCCTGGTTGACCGCAACTATAGCATACGTCTGTGCCTACTCTGCACTCTGCAGCTCTATGTCCTTGCTGACCGCATCTGTAGCATGCGTCTGTGCCTGCTCTGCACTCACCTCCATGACGACGTCGGCAATTCTGACAGAAGGGTGCTCTGTAGCCCTGAACTTGGGCATCCATAGCCCTCATGGCAACTGGTGCATCTGACCGATGTCTCTGCTGTTCTCCCTGCTCTGACTGATACGGTCTCGAATGTTGTTGCCTCTGGTCAACATCCTGGCGAGGTCTAGCCGCTATAACTCGTTCTGCCTCGCTTGCAGCTCTCACAACATCACCGAAAGTAGCAAACTTCCTACCCAAATAGGCCATCCTGATCTCGTGATGGAGGCCTTCGTAAAAACTCTCTATCCTTCTTTCTTCGGTGGACACCAAGTCTGGTGCAAATCTCTCTAGAGCTCTAAACCTAGTCTCGTATTGTACCACCGTCATGGGTCCCTGCCTCAGCGTCTGGAATTCTCGTTCCTTTCTCTTCCTGACGTTTGGCGGGAAATACTTTCCATCGAATTCCGCCCTAAATTCCTCCCATGTGATGTCCTGGGGCTGACGATGGGCAAATACAGAATTCTGGACCGAACTCCACCATATCCTGGCTTCGTCCTGGAATGCTCCTGTGATGATGCGCACTCGGTGCTCCATGGGGCATGCCATAGTGTCAAACACACCTATGGCTGACGATATCCACAAGAATGCCTCTTCCGCGTCCAACTTTCCAAAGAAAGGTCGTCCACCATTCTTCACGAACTTCTCGTACTGCCACAGTCCCAATTTCCTCGTATCCACTGATCTGTTCGATCCTTCTCCTTGCTCATACCGAGGAATTTGTGGTCCCGTACCTGCTGGTATACCGTCAAATCTTGCAGCTCCACTTCCACCTGCAGTCTGCCCGCTACCTATTGCTGCGGTTCCACTGATGTCCGGTCTCATCCTCGCCTGAAGTGGGGCAAATAGAGGAGCTGTCGTTGGAGTAGTCCTCTGTTGCAGCGGTGGAGGAGGAGGCGGCGGCACGGGGTCTGTGGAAACTGCTGGCTCTCCCGGTGCCTCTTCACCCACTGCTGGTCTCTTCTCAGTTCTGGCCACAGAAAGGGCTATCTGTCTGAGCTCTCTCCTGAATTCCTCCTGGTCTTGCTGCATTTGTCTCCTAAATTCTTCCTGACTTTGCAGCATTTGTATCTGAGCTTCCGCCAACCTGGTGATCGCTGCGTCTCTCTCCTGTCGACTACTTCTGGTGTCGTAACTGTCACGACCACTGTCTCGGTCCCGGCGACTATCTCGGTCCCGACGACTATCTCGGTCGCGGCGACTGTCTCGATGATGGCTCTCACCACGTCGGCTAGCTGAAACTGGCACACTGACCTCTACTGGTGGCATGGCAGTCCTAGGTTGACTGGAGGCGGCGTCACTGTGAACAGGGCTAGGACTGTCCTGTCTGGCTACTGGAGGCGATGGGGTCCTAATCTGCGTCCGGCGGGTCTGTGTCACCATCCTGCTAGTAGTTCCTGCTCTAGTCTACTCGCCATGTCACACTACCGATTTGTAAGGAAATCTGTACAATCAAAAACATTAAAGACAGAAAAATACCTGTCGGAACAGCTCGGAGCAGCTTCGGCACACATGTAACCTGTAACGCATCTACCATCTTAATCAACCAAGGGTTAGCATCTGCATACCACTCATACTGTAACACCCCGTTTCGGCTCACCCGTGAACCGACCCGGAAATGTCACCGGCGACCGAACCGTTCGCTAATCTACTGGGTTCGGTTAAGCCGACCCGGATCTGCCCTCGGTGTCTCAAGATGGAGATGCAAACATGAAATGCATGGATGGGATGCGTGGGTTCTAACGTAGTCCTACATGCATGCTATGATGTGCAAGCAAAGACAAAACCATGCAACGGCAAGAAATTTTTAATTAAAAATTATCCACAACAAGGTATATAAATATTTTATCAAAATACGATAACACATGATAATCTACCATAGCATTCAATCATTATCTCTTTCGTTTCAATTGAACCGAGTCTGAACTCCAAGACTCACTACTCATTCACATTTATCCATTCATTTCATATCAAGCAATTTATCTAAACAAACACATCAAAATTATCATTCACGTAGCAATAACACACCGTCATTATAGATTACACGCGGCAGGTACATGTGTGCGCGGTTCCGTGCTGCTCCTCCGCAGTCCCGACAGCTTTCATCCCTCGCATTTCTCACCTACATATATATAGAAAAACCGTCAGTAACGAGTGTTACCGGCCCGGAAAATAACTAATATCAATCTGGCACAGGAGAGCAAACTCTCCTGTTGAATGAAAACCATATACTTCCTCAAGAACTCTCATCAGGGCACATACGGGAGCCGTCGCCCTCGGGTCGACAGCGTCCCCCTATCTTTCACATTCTCATGCCTCGGCCATTTCTCTATTGCTTCTCGCATCAAATCTCATTCCTTTCCGCCCTCTGCACCTTCCATATTACTCCTGGCCTTGAGCACGAAGGCCGAGTACTCTCAGGCAGTCGCCTTCAGTACCCTTTGAAACCACAAGTCTAGACATGCGCTGCAATGCAGTACCCGTGAACCTCCACACTTCTCCGGGTTTGAGGAACTCAAAGGTGGAGTTGTCAGGATCCCTCGGGAATGAAACGGCCCGCACACCATTCCAGAGCCCACTATCGACACACACGTGCCCGCTCGCGTAGCACGGTAGTCGGATTTCCCTCATTCAATCTCTCACTGAAAACACGAAAACTATACATATATATAGGTCTAGGTTGGGATTTATACAATAGGCCCGAAGGCAACGTGAGCTGGATCTGAAGTTCGAAAACAAACTCGAGGGATCTCATCCTCGAGGGTTATTAATCCGAAAAATCGTTGGCTAAATGGCCCGAGTTAAGTGGGATCCGATAAAACGCCACTTAACTCGTCCTGCATATAATAAATCAAATACACAATAGAGTAGCGTAAAATAGAGAACGAGTCCTAAACGGACCTGGTAGAAGCTCCAAACGGGTCCACGCGCCTAGGCGGCGAGCTCCTACACCGTACCTACACAATCAAGCTAAAAACTAACGCCCGCATGATGAATCACACATCCTATAGCATGCACACACAATCAACACAATCACGCATCAATCAACACACATCAACCTATATCAATTCTAGCAAGTCTACTTAGGCTAGTTTGCATTAGATCAAGATCATTACCTAGTTACCCTAATTAGTTTCTTAGCCTCCATTTTTAACACCACTCAACCAAACAATTTCATATTTCTATTCTTAATCAAACCTACATTAAATATATATATATATTTATAACACACATTCACAAATCCTGGCATGCAATTCTAATAACCAATATTTTTAAATAATTAAATTAAAATAAATTATACCTCGCGTCGTCGAAAATCGGCGACGGCTAGGGTTTCCGTTTCGTGGCTCGAAACTCGAATTCGGCACCTAGCGGTGTCCGAAGTCCGATCAGATTGGACCGGGTGCGTTCGGCGGATGATCCGGCGAATTTCCCACGAATCCAATTTTCCGGTGGTTTCAGCGGTTTTCCGGCGAGTGTCGGCAGTTTTCCGGCGGATTCCGGCGGTTTTCCGGCGATGATTCGGGACGGGGCAATCAGGGGGTCTATCGGCACCAGCTCGACGAGCTTGGTCCGATGGTGGTGTCAAACAAAGCAGCCGGGGCGGCGATGGCCGTCGGCGGCGGTGTCGAAAATGGGTTGCGGCGGCGGCGTGCTCCGATCGGGACTGCGGCCGGCCTCGACGGCGCTCGGGATGGTGGGGGAAATGTCGGCGACGGTGAGAGGGTGGTCGTCGGGGTCAGAGCGGCTGCGGTGTGGCCCGGACGGTGGCGAATCGGACGAGGGAGCGCGTCACGGCTTGTGGGGGCGATTCCGGTGTCGTGGCGGCGAGACGGTGGCCGGGGTGGGTCGTGGTGGCACGGCGACGGCACGACCGGGCGGGGCGGCGTTGATCGGTGGCTGTACGACATCGGCGGCGGCGGCGGCGGCGGCGGTGGCAGCGACGATCACAAGGGGCGGCGGCGGATAGGGTTTTGGAAGGGGGAAGTGTCGGGAATGGAGAAAATATACTCCAGTGGCAGTTTTGTAATTATGTATTTACTCGATTCTTACTCGTGTCAAAATAATAACTAGTTCGTAATAAATTCTAAAAAAATCTAGAAAAATATGTAAAAATCCCATAAAATAAAACAAACACAACAACATCCAAATGGCCTGCTCTATAACTAATAACCCACCCGAATATACTCCAACGCGTCCTAACGCGTTATTCGGCCTAAAACTATTTCTACGATCAAACATATAAAAAGAAAAAAATACTGCATACTTTCATATATTCTGATAACTCATATCTCACCATCTTCTCGATATTATCATCATATATTCAGGTACACCTGACTCTCATCGCTCATAACTCACGGCTGGCCTCGACTCAACACACCGTTCATGAAACTGACTCGACTCGAACCAATGGTCGAACCGACTGGTTCGGTAACGTAAAACCCTGACTCGAGTCACGGGTTTTACATTTATCAACTCGGCTCAAGTTATTTAACCATGTGTGTCTGATCTGGAGGGATCTAGATCATAGTAGTAACGCGTACAATGGAAAGAAAATGTTCAACCCACAATAGTCTCCTGGTGCTCCAAATACTCCTGATCACTGTTCATCTTAACTTCAATTGACTGAGCATGTGGACACTCTTACGTCATCCAAATCATTGGCACAGTAAAAGGAACAGCGTGTCTTAGAGCTTATCATAACATTCCAGTGAGATCTATGCTGGCATCTACTAAAATCCTGATCTCATATCCATCTCCTGATTTCTATTAATACTGAAACATGCATTGCCATGGTCTAGCTGAGTAAAAATCTGAAATATAGAGAAAATACCAAAGGAAATACTTGTCAGCTTGGCTAAGGACAACTCCACAAACTTGGCTCAAAACAAAAGTCTTCTTTCTCATTCGACTAAGACATGGCTCTGATACCAACTTATAACACCCTAATTTCAGTTCACTTAAGAACCAAATCAGAAATGTTACGATCAAGTCAAATCATTTTTAAAGTTATTGGTCAATACAACTTGATCGGTAAAATAGATCCAAATAACCTTCTTCGTGTCATGAGAATGGAAGACATCGTTGAATACATGTCAAAACACAACAAACATAAATAAAAGTCAGAAAGTAAATAACTGCGCTGAGCTGAAGTGTGTGTAGCGTTGATCTGTCCTCCCACCAGAGTCAACTCAAGATTGCAAGACCTACACATAGTATATGAAAAATGACAATAACGAATGTTACTGGTTCGAAAAATAACTAATACAAACTAGCAATTGGGTATTCCATTACCCACGAAAACTTATGAAACTTTAAGATTGCCTAACACTAAGCAGTAAGCAAACATACTTAAGCAAGTGTCAGCTCGCATGCGCAGCCCATAATCATATTTATACATATAATGCTTATGCCCTCACATCTTCCATATCACCCGCCACGGTACTCAAGTGGAAAAAGGAATAGTTAAGTTAGTGCCACAAATTCCGGAAATGTGTTGCGTAACGCATTACCCTCATACACTGCACTACCTCAGGATTTGAAGAAGTACTAGTGCGGTCCATACATATATCTGAACCACTCATTCTCTTGTTCGTGAAATCTATAAAAATGTGCGTACATATATAATAGGTTTAGGAAAGAGGCTTGCACCATAAATTTATGGAGCTTAAGTTCGAAATCCAACAAGAGATCTCATCCTTGTAATTTTATTAAACATGTGTAGAAAACACGGCTAAATAGCCTGACAAAATGGAGGGATCCCATAAAACGCCCTAATGCCATCTTACATCTAAAACATGGTTAAACTCAACACACAACGAGTCAAGCAAAGAGGGAGAGTCCTATGGACCTGTAGTCCAAGCTCCAAATGTATCTGTACGTCTACGACGAGCTCAAACTCTGAAACCTACATCAGAACCCACTACTAAGTAAAATACGAACATCTCTATATGATGCATGCTTGTAGTCTGTGCTCATATCATAAATACATCCTAATAAAGAAAACTATGCTAAGAAACCTATAACTAAACATTTGGCAGGCAAATCGAGACATAATAATACTAAATAATAAATAAATAATTATTAAGTGTTTAAAATATACAATAGGTACCCAGGTTTTTATATGATTTTGTACTTTCCGGGTATAAATATTATTAATTAGGTGATATTTCTCGTTTTATTTTAGTTAATTAATATTTTATGAGATATGCTTAATTTTGGTGTTTCAATGTAGAAAAAGATGAATAAATTAAGATTTGGAATTGAATGGTCATGACACTTGCCCCACCCAATGGCTACAATTTATGGTGTTCAATGGAGTTGAGGAGTTGAAGACTTGAAGGGACATCATAATTAATTAGACTACGTCGATTTGTGAACACCCTCTTCGAATTCTTATATCTCGTCTTCTATATAAGGGGGTGGTCATTTGTTGTATATCACATCTCAACTTCTAGTTTAGTAGTTTAGTGAAAAAAAATATTTTTAGTTTTTGTAATTTCTTTCTCTTTCATAATAAAAATTAGTTTCTTCTTTATAGTGTTTTCTATTTTTATTATGGAGTAGTCTTATATTTTGTTCTAGAGAAAAATAGAACTTAACATGATTTAATTGAATTTATTTCAAGCTCTTACTCTTTTATTCAATCGAATTGTTTGAATTATCATGTTCTAAATGCTAATAATAGATTGATCACCTATTTTTTAGATCATGAGGTTTAATTAGATTTTTGGAGAAATTAATTAGATTAGTCATTGATAATTCATCATATGACAAGTCTTTTGACTTGTTTGTCGTTGTGGCCGGGAGATACACAATACTGTATGCGATTGTAAGGTAAATCTTAATGCATTATTTTGTTGATTAATCAATTATCACCGGGAGGTAGAAATTGAAGCAAAATAATAGAAGCATGAAGGAGCGGGAGCCACCATGTCTTATAATTTTCCTAGATCGACAATCCAAAGGAATAAAGGATAAGAGTAAGATCTAATAAAAATTGAATTCACGTTAAGGGAAATTCGACTATAGAATGAGTTTTATCATTTTAACTTTGCCTTTAATTTAAAGTTATTACTGATATTTTGTTAAGTTGGTTGTCTTTGTTTTGTTCTTTATTTTATTTTCTTTAATTAATTTAAGGAAATTTATCTCCCTGTAGGACTATACTCGAATTCATTATTCTATTACTTGTTTCGACTATGTATACTTGCATGTTATTGAAATTATTCTAACAATAATCAGACAATGAAATGCACTAATAGATAATTAGATAAACAATAAATACATAAACGTGAACATAAGTAATTTTCTAATCGTAAAATAACTATATAATTACATTATAAAAATACACGGGTAAATGCGAATAAATATCAACATATACTCATATTATTAACATATAAATAAATAAATAAATAGTTAACACTCATTAATAATGAATATTAATAATGTCATAGTTATACAATACATGAGTACATAATTAAATTCCAATAAATAATCACATACACAAGAACAGACAAATAGATATATATATATATATATATATATGAAATATAAAATTCAATAAACATACATAAGATTAATATTAATAAGTGGATGTACCATTAATAATAATAAGTAATCGTATAAACATGCATTATAATAAATAAATACACGAATAATAATAAATATATATAAATAAATAAATCAAACAAAAGTAATCATACCCGGGGCGATGCCCATTGCTAGAAAAGGATGACGACATGGCTGGGGATGCCGCCGGTCGGGATCGATAGAGCGGAGGATGGGGAAGGTGATGGCAGTGACGACGAGCAAGGTCCAGCCGTCGGCTGGCTGGAAAGACATAGAATCAACACTAGGTGCAGCGATCTTGACGGTGGTGACCGCGGCCCCGACGGTGCTCGTGGGTTATCTCCAAATGAAGATCTCGTCAAATAGAAGCTATGTGGGTAGCTGCATCTGTCGGGGGTAGCTCGCCGGTGCTGGAAAACGGCTCAAACCGTGGCGGCAGCGACGAAACCTGTCCTGAAAAGCTCCTTCGCCGGCGGTGACTGCAGTGGTGCTAAGGGTCGTGAGTGGTACAAATGTAAAGCTAGCCACAAGACGGTCACGGTCATACCGATCCGGTGGCTGGGGGCCAGGAGGTGAATCGCTGACTGCGAGCCAAAGTCGCGGCTGCTACAAGCTAGGGTTTTACACACAGATTCAAAAAATGTGCAGTATTATATAGTACCCTCATACACCATAGTACCTCATGGTTAGATGGAGTACCAATGTGGTCCATAAATGTCTCCGTACTACTCATTCTCTTCCTTGTTATTTTATTAAACATGCGAAGAAAACACAACTAAATGACCCTACATTGGAGAGATGCAATAAAACGCTGCCGATGCCATCCTACGTATAAAACATGATGAAACTCGACATAAAAGGAGTCAAGAAGAGAGGGAGAGTCCTACAGACCTGTGGTACAAGCTCTAAGTGTATTTGCACATCCAGGTCAAGCTCGGACTCCAAAACTTGTATTGGAACCCACTACTAAGTAAAATACTAACATCTCTATATAATGCATGCTCGTGGTGTGTACGCATATCATCAATACATCACAACAAAAAACAATACTAACAAACCTATAACTAAACATGTTGCACATAAATCAAGACATAATAATAAAAAATAATAAATGAATAAATAAATAAATAAATGTACTCATAGATAATTAGATAAATAATTAATACATGAACATAAATAATACTCTAATCATTAAACAATAATGTAATTATACTATATGAATACACAGTGAAACACGAGTTCATATAATATATAATTGTGTTAGCATACATATAAATAATTATATAAATAAAAAAAGTTAAATAAATCAATTAGTAAATAAAAAATAAATGGCTAATATTAATTAATCATTAAGAATATTAATATAAATATTAAATATACGAACATATGCCTAAATACGTACAAATAATAACACGAGTAAGAATTAATTAATAATCAATCAATTAAATAAATAAAATAAGATAAACATTAACAAACATAATATATATGAATATATACACTATCAATAATAATAATTAGTCACATAATCAATCAACATAGTCAACAAATACATAAGTAATAAGAAATAAATAATCATGAATAAATAAATAAAATAATTCTTAAATAAAGAAAAATACTCATAACATCCAAACATGTTAAACAATGTGAATATACATTTAAACTAATGTCCGGGCTCTAGAATTACAAAAACGGTCCAGAAATGGGCTAAACCGGACCGAATTGAGTTGAACCATACCTAACTGAATGAGTGAAGCAACCCAGTCTGGGTTAACTGAAAAATGGGCTGGGTTGGATAGGCTGACCTGAACTAGACCGACAGACTCGGACATGGGTTGGCGGGCTGGTGAACAAGATCTGGCCGGGAGACGCGGTCGCGGGCAGGCCGACCGTGAACCAAGCAAATGGGCCATATAGAGGGCTGTGGTGCCAATCACCGGAGAACGCTGACGGCAGCATGGGTTACCACCGGTCAGGATCAATGGAGGGAGCGATGGCGGAGGTGTTGGTGGTCATGACAGGCGGAGTCCGGCCACTGGCTGGCTGGAAA
>JAURVB010002859.1:0-89478 GCA_033002965.1 Piper betle | reverse complement strand
AAACCATGAATGTTGTCCAAAAGTATTTTTATATAAGAGGACTCTATCAAAAGCTTCAATATAATCCCAATAATTATAAGTTATGGGAAGACCATATACACAATATTTATCAGATAAAGTTCTTAAAGCCTTTGGATTTCCAAAGTCATGTAGATTGATAACCTTTTTTATAATCATCTTGCTATATATGATACTAGTCTCAAATTGATCTGGATAGGCCAATTGATGAGCTGAGATATTATTATTGCATTTATGAGTAATTTTTACTGAATGAGTCTCCGGTAGAATCAATTCAAAATAATATCGAGTCTTGTTTGATTGGATAGGAAAATGAGAAAGATGGGGCAATATAGTTTTAGCTATCATGAAAGGATCTTCCTTTTGAAGAGATTTAGGAGACTGGTCTAAAAAGCAAATATGAAGGGGATTGGATTTCTGAATATAAGGACTAAGAATACGATAGGAATTTTTATGGCCTTTTGGTTTTTCATCAAGTTCAAAGTCCTTTTCATAACTCGGGTAATTTTTGTACATAGGTGGCAATATCAATTTTCCTTTTCCTTTATTTGTCATTATACCCCTGCAAAAATTCACGAGTAAGGAAATCAGGAATAGAGTTAGTATTGCCTTTGATAAATTCAATATCAAAATAAAAAATAGCAAGTAAAACTTGCCATCTTGCAAAAATATGTTTAGATGCTAAATTTTTTACATCTTTTTTCTAAAATATCTTTTGCGGCTTTACAGTCTATTCTCAATAAAAATTTTTGATTTAGTAAATCATCTTGAAATTTTAAAATGCAATTTACTATGCTTAAAATTTCCTTTTTATAGTGGAATATTTTGTTTTAGGATTCCATAATCCCGAATGATATCGTATAATAACAGGTTTATTATTTATAACTTGTTTAAGGATACCCCCATATCCTATCTCTGAAGCATATGTTTCTACTATTTTTAGAGAATTGGGATGGGCTAACGATAAACAAGGAAGATATTTTACTTTATTTTTAATATTTTGGACTGCTTTAGTATGTTTATCTGTCGAAGGAGGTGGATTTTTTTTTAATCTTTGCCAAAGTAATTTACAGTCTTTGGATAGTTCTAGATAAAAGTCTGATACATAATTTAGACTTCCTAAAAATCTTTGTAACTGATTTTTATCTAGTAATTTATCTAGAAATTTGGATGAAAATTCTATTACTTTTTAAATAGGATTTATATATCTATTTTTTATATCATGTCCTAAAAATCTTATTTTAGTTTGTACTAAATCCATTTTTCGTTTTGATAAAACTATTCCATTTAGTTTAGCAATTTTATAAAATTGATTTAAATGTTTAAAATGTTGATCTAAGGAGTCAGAATAGATTAAAACATCGTCTATGTAAACCATAATATATTCTATATATGGATTGAATATATCATTCATTATCTTTTGGAATTTAGAAGGAGCATTTTTCAATCCAAATGGCATTACATTCCATTCGTATTGTCAAAATGGAACATTAAAGGTTGTTTTATATCGATCTTTTTCTTGAATATGTATTTGCCAAAATCCTGACTTAAAATCAAATTTACTAAATAGTTTAGCATTATATAATCTTTTTAATAAGTCCCTTTTATTAGGAATTAGATATCTAATCCATTTTAAAACCTTATTTAATGGTTTATAATTAATAACTAGTCTTGGAGCACCATGTTCTCTTTCTGCTGCATTATATATATAAAAAGTAGAACAAGACCATGGAGATTTACTTTCTCTAATTAATTTATTATTTAATAAGGTTATCATTTCTTTTTGACAATAAGTAACCAATTCTTTACTCATTTGAATTGGTCTAGCTTTTCGTAAGAATTTGTGATTCATGAAAATTATTTTCATAGGGAAGAGTTACTTCATATTTTTTCCTATTCCAAAAAGCACTTGGTAATTCACTACATAGGTCTTCTTCAAACAATTTTTTCAATTTTTCTATTTTGTCTTTTATTTGAGGAGATTTTATTTGGTTTTCTAGGGTTAAAAGAACAACTTCTTCTTTTAAATAATTTATATGTTTAGTTTTAAGGAAGGATTTTTCTTTTAAATTAGATATTAAGGTTTTATGTGCCTTAAATTATAATTTAAAAGTAACTTCTTTACCTTTGAATTTAGTATGAATACCTGTATCATCTATAGTAAAAGGTTCTATAATAGCAGTAAAAGGATTTCCTAAAATAACTTCTGTTCCTACATCTTTTACTAAGATAAAGGTTAAATATAAACAAGTATCGTTTATACATACTACTGCATGTGGTAATTTATATTGTATTTTTAATCTTTGATCATTAGCTGTAGATAAAGCTTGTCTAGTCTTTTTATAAAATCTAGTAGGAATTAAGCCTTCTCTGATTATATTCCTATCAGCTCCAGTGTCAACTAAAGCTAAGGTTTCTAATATAAATTTTTTTATCAAGAATTATTTTTATTTTCAAAACATATTTTCTAGAAATAGTTTGTTCTATAAGATTTAAATAATTTTGAGATTCTTTTGTTTTGGAAGTTTCGCCTATTTGAAATTCTGAATCTTCAAAGATTTTTAAATCTTCTTCTTCATTTTCAGATGAAATTTTATTCTCTTCAACTAATTCTAAAATTTCTATTTTTTTCTCAATTGTACTACTTCTGATTTTAATGTATTGATTTCTTGTCTTAAGTCTTGTAAGGTAACCAGTTTTTCCTTTTTCGTTCTATCAAAGACTTCAGACATAGTATATGATGGATAAACTATAGCTTCCATTTTAGGCTTTAATTTATTTTCTTTGGTGGATGCTATAACCTTTTCTATTAATTCTCGCTTTTGCTCGTTATCTTGTATATTATCTATTAAATCTAATAGTAAAGATTCTTGAGCATTAATCATATTAATACTTAGATTATTTAAAGCCTTACACGTATCGTATATATCATTACATTCACAATCTGAGGCAGTACTATCAGATTCTCTTGTTGAATAATCTGATTCGTATATTTCTAAAGCTTCATATTCTGAATTATCAATTAATTTTTCTAATAAAGAATATAAATTTTCTTTTTCTTCATCCGGAATATTAAGTTCTTTTATTTTCTTTCTTAATTTACATTGGTTTCTAGTATGTCCAGATTAACCACAATCCCAACATACTACGGGTCTAGTTTTACTAGATTGAGGTTTATTTTGTTTAGAGTTTTTGTTAATTACCTTTTTACCTTTTTCTTTATCTTCTTTTTTAACTATGGGGGTTTTTCTTCTTCTAAAAAAGGGTTTTTACTTTTCTTTGGAATTGAAGGTTTAGGAGGAATAATTGGAGAAATTTGGGTACCAAATTGTTTACAAAATTCTCGTAATTCTCTTCTTCCTAAAAGTTTGTGTTTTTTAAGTTGTTGTTTAAGAATTAAATCATTACATAAACTTAAACCTTCTATTACAATTTCATTATGTAATTTTCCAAATGTAAAAGTACCAAATGGTATAGTACCATTATTTTGACTTCTTAACTTACTTCTAACTCTTTTAGCAAATAGAGGAGGTAATCTAGGTATGAATCTTTTTTTCCAAGATTCTGAACTAGAATCATCTCTTTGGAATAATAATGTTAAGAAAGTATCATGATACCATCTATAATGAGTTAATGTAGGACATTTCAAACTCATTATTAATTCTTGCGTTCTTTCTTTTAATATACTTGGATCTCCTATAAAGTGGTGTAATATTGCTAATATAAGTGTATATACTACATCTTCAACTACTTGATTTGTATTAGCATCTAATTTAGTTGCTGATAATATTTCGACTTTTTGTACAGGTTGTAGATAATGATCCCACCAACCTTTTAATATACCATGAAAATCTAGCTGCAATAAATTCAGCTATTTGTCTATCAGAATTATTTGTTGTTTTACATATAGTAGAATACATCAGCATATTATGTAAAGTTGTTTATATTTGATATTCAGATTGTTCATCTATATTTCATTCATAAATAGATCTACTTGTATAAGACAATCCTGAATTTATAGAATTTTCTTCGAATAATATTGAAGCAGGAGTAGGTCTTGGATAATAATGTCTTCCCGTAGGAAGTGGTTGTACTAGCACTAGTCTAGCCATTTCAATTTTTTCTGTAAATTGATTTATTAATTCTTCAATATTTTTGGTTTCACTAATTACTTTAATAGAGTCATTAATTTTTAGTCCACTTAATCTTTTTGTTAATTTTTCTAAAAATTCTTCATTTATAGGAGTTTTAGTATTAAATTTTTTAGTGGATTCTAAAGGAGGTTTTATTAGGGCAAAAGTAATATTTTTATTTGCAGAAATTTTCTCTTTTCCTTTTCTCTTGGTAACCATTTATCTTCTAAATTGGCTAACTGTGTTGCCAAGGTTTGTAGATGTAAATGAGTATAATTATTTTGTTTTATGACAACTGCTATGTCTTCATTCATTTTTTTATCTATTGGTACATAAGAGGTTGCTTCTATATTACTATATTTTATATTTGCTACTGGAGGATGTTTACTTGTGATTACTTTACCATCTGTAGTATCCCATGTTCTAGTTTCTTTAGAAACATTTATTTTATTAGCTTTAATTTTATACCAAGTCTACAAAAGATATTTCATATCCTATTTCTTTTAGATAATCATAATATTCTTTTTATTTTTATCTAATTGGGATTTTGTATGATTATTGAAATACCAAGTTCTAAAATTATTATGTTTGGGTAACATAAATTCTTTAGAACACTTTTCTCTATTTGGTTGATATTGATATGTATTTATTTTTAAATTCATTTCTGACATTAGTAGGATCATCAGAATATATTCCATGAGGAATTTGTTGCTCAGAAATATATATTCCTTTGACACTACTTTCTTCTTCCGATTTTTCTGATCTTGAAATACTAGGTCTAGTAGAAATACTATTTAGAGTAGAAGTACTTGGTCTACTAAATATTATTTCAATATCACCATTTGTATTTTCAATAATTTTCTCAGTAGTTCTTTGTATTATTTTAGGAGAAATTGCATTTTCTAGCTTCCATGATTCTGGTAATTCTATTTCATCCCAAGTTATAGTTTTTGGTATTGTTATATTAGCTTTTGTAGAATCTATTTGGAACAAAGTTGTTTTTCCCTTATAAGATTCTATTTTCGAATTTGGATTTATTCCTGTCATAGCTTTTAAACATATTCGATATATGACACATAGATTCATTGATCCTGGTAGCATGTCATACCCTTGAGTTTGTATGTTTAAAGCTAAAGCTTCATTTATATTTGGGTCATGCAAGCTTATTGAATAGTTTGGATAACAGTTGAAATAAACTGGGCTAGTACAAAGGGTGGATTCAATAACTCCTAACAACGAGTCATTAAACTTGTTATGTCTTTTATCTCTTAAACATAGTAAAAGGGAAGTATTTAATCCATCTCTTGTTAACGGTTTTATAGCTACTTGTATTAAACTAAAATGAATATATTTATAATCTTGTTTTAATTCTTCTATTAATTTATTTTTTAATAAATTTATAGTTTTAGTATGGTTTTCTATGCTTATACTTTGTTCAAACGTTTTTATTACATAAGCTTGTTTAAATTCGATAAAGCCTTTATTATATATTTTTATTGGATTTACTTTAGGAATATTCCATTTATTTAAATTCTGTTCTAGATTATTATACACTAGTTGTTAAGAATTCTTAGGATCTGACAAACTCTTGAGATTTTTGACTAAACTTGTTAAAAAAGCCATAATAACTAAAGGAGTACCTAAGCAGGAATTTCCTAAGTAAAGCCAACCAATCCAAAATTGCCTATGCGCCTACCTCGGTTGTTCAAGACTTACAAGGATTTGGACACCGACACCTACTAAGTAATCTTTCAGAACTAAGGCTCTGATACCAAGATAATTTTTCATTGATTCCTCCTAAAGATTTCATTTCAATTGGAATTTGGTTATTTACGATGATGCGTGTTAAGCATCCATGGCTAAATGGTTAAAGTGCCCAACTTATAATGGTCTACGAATCATCTCATAAGAAAAGAAAAAGCAATTTAAGAAAGCATTAAATTCTATTTACATGGATAAAAATTCGATCAATCATTCAGTTATGCCTACCTTTTTTGAAATATTTCCAGTAGTTTTGGTAGATGGAGACGGAATTGTGCGAGCAGATGTTCCTTTTAGAAGGGCGGAATGCTCAGCCTGGAATACAATCATGAAATTGAAAGTACCAGAAATTCCTAAAGGCATACCATCAGAGAAGCTTCCTTGACCAATAGGGTAAATCAAGAAGAAGAGCAAAGCAAATGAAGCATGTCCAAAAGTAAACCAACCCCTTGGACTGCTGCGAAAAACACCATCTGATTTCAAAGTAGCACGATCTAATTTAAAGGTCTCCCATTCCGTCATTTGGCTTATGTTGTTCATGTAGCATTTAGACCGAATGACTCTTAAGAACTTACATGCTAGGAGACATCTCTATTTTTTCCGGGGATCTTTAGAATTACCACTACTTAGTTTTCAATTCGCATACTAAACAATAAAATACTAAAGAGAGGAAAGGATGTCGGGTTGGAGTTGGGAGGTGAAGGTACCCATAGCAGAAACGGGCAAGCAGATGGGAACCAAGATGCCCTCCTCCCCATCCTTAGGCTTCTTGAAGGAAATGAGGCAGCTGTTAAACCCAGGAATGGCCCCAACCCCAACCATGGCCAGCCCGCCATACACTGCCTTCCCCCACCCAAAATCCACATCTCTGAAACCAGCACGTTTCACATCCGCCACCAGCCAGGTGCCCACCACGTTAAAATGCGGTTTCCCCTTGAGCACTAACATGTCCGCCAACGACCTCATGTACTCCTCCGTCACCTCACCCTTAGCCTTCTTCACCAGCTCGAGCGCGTACTCCAATGGCCGCTCGCTCAGTTCCCCCGCCGTGGTAACCGCGACAGGGAAGGCTAAGGTGTTGCCATAGTACCCGGCGGGGAGCGGCGGGTCGAAGCGGGAGCGGGAGTTGACGACGCAGATGAACCGGACTTTCTCGGTCGCGTCGAGTCGCAGCGCGGTGGTCTGACACCGCCAGAGGAAGGCGGCTAGGATCTCGAAGGCGGAGGAGGAGGCGCGGAGGTGGGGGGAGGCGCTGCCGCAGTGCAGCCAGCAAGGCCGGGCCGAAGAAGAAGGAGCGGTGGACCATGTCGGCGAAGGGAACGAGGGTGCCGTCGACCTGGTCGTACTCCGGGTGGGCGCGGGTCACGGTGGGGGGATCCCGGGCGCTGAGCAGGTGGCGCTGCCACACCGGTTGGACGGTCGGGGACGCTGCGCCTCGGCACATCTCTCCCACCGCTGACATGAACTGGACCAACCCCGCCGCGTCGCTCATGGCATGGTTGAGTCGGATGGCGAAGATGAATCCCCCACATGCCAGCCTTGTCACCTTCAAAACAAATACATACGTACTTTTTCATTTATGATGAAGTATATGTACGGGCATGTAAAAAATATATTATAATTTGTTTTTTTTGAAAAAAACTATAATTTGATGCTAAAATATTTAAAATTAAAATAAAATTTATTTAAAATTTAAAATTTTTCTTGTTTACTAATAAATTACTCATGAATTATTGGTTATTTTAAAATATAATTTACCTAATTTAACAATCCAAATAATTTTATATAAAATTTTAGTTTACTTTACTAATATTATTTAATTTAAATGAATGTGCACACTCTACAAAAGGGTTAGATCAAATATAATTTTGCGGATTTTAATGTAGCAACAAAGTTGATACTTTTCCATTCTTTGAGGATTCTTTATATCTCTTTTTTTGGGGGCAATTTATACAAATTAAAATCGAAGAAGGATATATTAGATACGAGTAGGTTTAAGGTTATTTTGTTGTTTATTAAAATTTTTAAATTTTTAAGTTCAATTATTTTAAAAAATATAGAAGAACATCATCGATTAAATATTTGAATTTATTTATTTATTATGTTAGGTGAATCGACCATGGTCAGTTTTTATACCGTGAACTTATTTATTGCATACCATATATATATATATATATATATATATATATTGGTTACTCCGCGCCAGGCGCAAAAAAATTTTTTGTGCCCTGCACTTATGGGCCGTCTGATTACAAGGACGGCCCAAATCTGCTTCCTTTAAAATGTGATCTCAGCCGTCCTTATAATCGGACGGCCCCGATGCTAGGGGTGCGCATAAAATTTTTTCTGCGCTCGACGCGGAATAACTTTCCTATATATATATATGAGGCTAGTAACTTTGCAACGTGGTGCAGAAAAGTTTTCTGCACCGTGTTTGATCTAAACCATCCGATTACAAGGACAGCTTAGATCAAAGCAGTAAAAACCCTAACCCTAACCCTTCCCATCCTCGACGGCGGTGGCAGCGACTCTGTCGGCGGCAGGAAGGCAGCGACCGGGGCAAGGAGGCGGCGACTAGGGCAGGGAGGCGGCGACGGTGGCAGGGACGACTCTAACAGTGGCGACTCTAGCGATGGCAGGAAGGCGGCGACGTGGGCAGGGAGGTGGCGACGGTAGCAAGGAAGCGGCGATGGCGACAAGGGTAGGGAGGCGGCGATGGGGGCATGGAGGTGGGGATGGGGTGGCAAGGAGGCGGCAGGGAGGTGGCGACCACAGGGTGGGCTGCCTGCCCCATCACCGCCTCCCTGGCCCCGTCGCCACCTCCCTACCACCTCCTTGCCACCCCATCGCCGCCTCCACGCCCCCGTTGCCGCCTCCCTGCCTTCGTCGCCGTCGCCGCCTCCCTGCCACCGTCGCCACCTCCCTGCCCCAGTGGCCGCCTCCTTTCCCCTGTTGCCGCTTTCCCTCCCATCGCTAGAGTTGCTATCGCCACCGTTGAGGATGGGAAAGGTTAGGGTTAGGGTTAGGATTTTTTACTGCTTTGATCTGAATAGTCCTTGTAATCGGACGGCTCGAATCAAACATGGTACAAAAAACTTGTTTTGCACCACCGTGGAAGAAAACTTTTCTATATATATATATATATATACCTGAACTAAAAGCAAAGGCGAATTGGTGACCCCGTCGGAGCCGGGAACCTCGTAGAGAAGTTGGTCAAAGCATGGGAAAGGAGGTTGGAGGGCGTCCTCGAAATGGGAGAGATGGACGTCCGCGTCGGCCTCAATGAAGAGGACGCCCTCGCCGTTGCACTCCACGCTCAGCTTCCTGTTGGGTCCTTCCCTCAACCGGCCGGCTAAAGGGTAATAAGGAACCAGTGCCCTGGCCAGCCCATCCCTGATAACAATGACCGGGTCCTTCCCCTCCAACCTCCCATGATCCGCCCGGTAGAACTGGATCGCCGGGATGTGGAACCGGAGCCCTTCTTGGTCGTCTATGTCCGACAGCAGCTTCCACTCGTATGGCGTTGCCACCGCCGGCTTCACAAGCTCGGCCTCCTTCCTTCTCACGCTAAACTTGAGTTGGGAGCTCGTGTCAGCCATGGCTACTGACCAAGGGCTACGAGGACTGTTTGGAAAGCTAGAAGACCACTCATCAAAGTGCTGCTCCCCACTAATGGTAATATGTGGACTATATAGAGGGTGGGAGAGCCTTGATCAGTACTTGGTAGGGCCCCTATTTCTTGTCTTACCTTGCATGATGTCAGACATTGAATCATGATCATTGAAGAATCTACAATAACGAAGATTGTGTGTCAGTTTATGGGGGATAACAGAAGAGCTACATAATCAATTTCTTGGTTATCGATCAACGCACGTAGAAATAGGCAAAGAACATTTTTTCTTGTAATTTTTCATTATCTCAGGAGATGAAATTATAAAAAGATAAATGGTGAGATTAGAGACTTAAAATTTGAACCCTTAATTCACCTTTATATAACTCATTTCACGTTAACACGGTTAAAAGATTACTTTAAAGTTATTATTGGAATAAATATTAGGATTAGGATTATATAATAAAGGTAAAAAAACTAACATATATATCACACGTAACTTTTCATGCACGTCCACTGAAAAAAAGAAAAACAAAAGAACGACTTTGCATATATATATTTTTCATATATTTTACATATATCGAACACGTTAGACAAGTGAAATTGTAACTAAGCAACTTCAAGCATATATCGATAATTCTAATTATCAGTTAATGCCTACGATTGATGCTTTCCTTAATCTTTCTTCGAAAATGATGTTTACGTGCTTGGTAAAATTATATTGAAAACTTCCGGCTACTTACAACCAATATTTCATACGTAAAAAAGTATGATCTACAAATTTAATACACCAATTAATTAGTGAAAGGTGTAGCTTATATAATATATAATATACAATAATAGTATCCCCTACGTTTAGTTCTTTAGACAGTTATAAGAGTTTCATGCACCATTATTTAATTTAAGCCCTGCTTGGTTAGCATAAAAAATAGAAAATTTATGAAATTTATATATGATGATTAATCATTTCATAAAAAATATTGATTTTATACTAAAATTTATTTATTTTTAAAGCATTTTGTGACAAGATACA
This sequence comes from Piper betle, assembly GCA_033002965.1. NCBI lineage: Eukaryota > Viridiplantae > Streptophyta > Magnoliopsida > Piperales > Piperaceae > Piper > Piper betle. Next base: position 78,923 of record JAURVB010002859.1, on the reverse strand, counting down.
AGAAAGACTTCCATCCAAGAAGGTCCCTTTGAAAATATAAAGAAACAAAATTTCTTCTAAAAACAGGAGGAAGGAGCATTTAAAAAAAAAAGAGATTTATACTCTCAATTTTCATTGTAATTAATTCTTTATAAATTATAACTAAAAGAGTTTCATACATTTTACGTTTTTTTTATCTGTTTTGTGGCCAATTAATTGAATTACCCATTAATAAATGATCCTTTAATACGTATTACTGATTACAGAAATTAATCTTTTATTCCATTCCAGCATTTCCAATTTAAAATGATATATGTAAATCAACCGAGTTATAAAACATTTCCTTTTAGAAATTTTAATCAGAATATCGTGTGTAGATTAACTTTTTATTGTTTTTGACTAAACATATATGTGTGTGTGTGGTTTTTTTCCGTGTATGTAAGTGTTGTTGTTATAGTACTAGGTGGGTAATGAATAAATCTGTTTTACATAGAAAAAATGTCTTCTCACATTACTGATCCGACACAGAGACGTCGAGTTTCGCATGTTAGATTCCCTGTATTAATGGCAAACGAGTTTCGCATGTTAGATTAACGTGTGTGACCCTTGCACGCTAGCACGATTGATGTTTCTATTTTATTTTAAATTTTTTCGTGCCGAATTCATTGGCGGGTATCGGTTGGGCTTATCATTCGGTACTACTAACCCGATTGACCAAATTGAAGTAATTTAATTAAATAAACAAAAAATAAATTATAATTGATAACCAAACTCGAGCCGGTTTCGAGTTTCGCATGCCGAACTCGACTCAATAAAATAATATAATAATATAGTTTTATATTATATTTATTTATTTATTTATATACAATATAATACTTTTGACTTTTAATCGAGCTGGTTTCGAGTTCACGAATGAGCTAGGTTCGAGCTCAGAAAAATTAAGCAGTTTATGTGTGTTTGAGTTTGAGTCGAGCTCGAACACATAAAAGATATTCGAGTCGAACTCGAGCATGTATATTTAAAACTCGTTCGATCTCGAGCCGAGTTCGAACACAACTTGAACTCGGCTCGCTTGATCGATTAGCAACCCTAACTAGGGCTTATCATTCGGTACTACTAACCCGATTGACCAAATTGAAGTAATTTGGTTAAATAAACAAAAAATAAATTACAATTGATAACCAAACCAAACCTTTGGTTAGGTTTGGTTTTAATCAAACTCCACCAGATGAACCAAAAATAATATATATATATATATGTATATGTAATAGCTGTCGTTTTAAGAATTTGAAATTACAGGTTCGGCCCAAAATTGGTAGCACACATTTCGGGATAATTACAAACTTATTACGAAAAGTTATATAAACAATATTCTAATTTGTGATATTGTATAATAGGTAAATAATATATAATATATTAAACTTTCATCTCAATAAATAAATTATTTTCAATAAATTGAACCAAAATGATGATTTTATAAACTTTTGATGTAACACTCAGATTTTAATTCACCTAAGAACCGAATTAGAAATATTATGATCGAATCGAGTCATGTCTAAAGTCGTTAGTCGATAAAACTCGATCGATAAAATAGATCGAAATAACCCGTTTAATATCATGAGAATGGAAGACATTGTTAAATATACGTCAAAATACATCAAATATAAATAAAAATAAGAAAGAAAATAATTCCGCTAATCTCAAGTGTATATAGCGTTTATCTGTCCTCCCACCAAAGTCGACACAGGATTGCAAGACCTACATATATAATATAAAAAAGGTCAGTAACAAGTGTTACTGGTTTGAAAAATGTAAAACCCCGTTTTTTGGGTTAGGGTTTTGCCCGATTTTAGTTTTGTCCAGTTTAGACAGTCTCGAGTCAGTTCAAGCGAACTCGAGCCAAAACAATTTTAAGAATATGAGTATGAGGCCCAGATGGCCATATGAGCATGTTATGGAGGTTGAGTATGCCCAACATGCATATGATAATTTTAGTTATGATACAGTAGAGCATGAGTTATCAATGTATACATGAGGTATACATATGATTTTTATGAGTTAGCCAGGATTTTAGGCCTAGATCTAGGCCGTTGCAGCATCTAGTATTCGTTTGGAATTTTTTGGGTATCTCATTTGCATGCAGCATAGGAATTTTAGATCACTGTATATGTGCCCCTGTGGGCCCAGCTCGATTGCGTTTAGGGTTTCGAGGCCTATTTACCCTTCTTGCCTCAATTCCTGCCTATAGAGTCACTTTTAGGACTCAAGTCAGTTTTGACTTTAGGACGGTCTCGATTCGAGCTTTTCTGTCCATATGTATATTGCATATACCTATAGGTGGGCCCCACTAGGCCACGAGTTGTCCAGATGTCCAAATTGTGCCACATGGCAAGATCTGAGCCATACACTCAAGCTTTATCTTCACCCATTGATTTCGAGAGTTTCCACGATTTTGAAAATTTTCACCTCGACACCACTACAACTTGGACTCGCCATCGGCTAGACTCGATCCTGCTCCGGCCACCGGATTGGTACGGCTGTGACCACCTCACGGCAATCTATCCGGTCCATACCCACCGTCATCACCATCAGCATTGCCGCCCATCGGCAACCGAGTTTTTACACCTGTTCATCATCTCCGCCACCACCGTTCAGGCCATTTTTGGGCTATGGCGACCCACCTCCGGATGATCCGACCACCCACTCAGCTCCCCCTCCCCGAGATTTACATTTTGAGACAACCAAGACAGTCACCACGGCCGTGATCACCGCCAACGACATCGCCGCACCAACGGCGACACCGTCCTCTTTTTCGGCCATTTTATGGCTAGCAAATGGCCACAATCCTCCGATCGTCACCACCATCATGTTCCCCGTCCTCCCCTCTTTTCATCGCGACTGACGGTAGCCTCTGCTGAGTTGCCATCGGTGTTCTCTGACGACGAGCACCGACCCCCTTGTTCGGCCAGTTTACCCACCTGTCCACAACCTCATCCACTAGCTATGACCGTGTCCCCTGGGTCATGCCCGAGTTCTCCAGCCTATGTCCATGTTGTGTACATCAGCTTAGCTAACCCAGCCCATTTCCCAGTTAACCCAAACCGGGTTAGTTCAGCCCCTTTGGTTCGGTCCAATTTAGCTTATTTTCAGACTATTTTCGTCCATTCATGCACCATTTTTGGTAATTCGAGAACTTCTATATTAGTTTAGATGCATATTCACATGATTTAGCATGATATTGATGTTATGATTACTTTTCTTTATTTATTATTTTATTTATTTATTTATTTATTATTATTATTCATTTATTTATTATTTATATGTTTATTGATATATGATGCATGTTTATATGATTACTTATTATTATTAATATTATATTTACTTATTAATATTAGTCTTAATTATGTTTATTAAATGTATATATATTATTTATTTATGTTTATTTATTTGCTTCGTTCACGTGTGTGTGATTATTTATTTGTATTTAATTATGTATTCTTGTATTGTATAACTATGATATTATTAATATTCATTATTAATGACTATTAACTATTTATTTATTTATTTATTAAATTATTATATATATTATTTATTTATTTATTTATATGTTTACTAACACGAGTATATATTGATATTTACTCATGTTTACCCGTGTATTTATATAGTGTAATTATATTATTATTTTATGATTAGAGTATTACTTATGTTCATGTTTATGTATTTATTATTTATCTAATTATCTATGAGTGCATTTTCTTGTTTATTTATTTATTTATTATTTAGTATTATTATGTCTCGATTTGCATGCCACATGTTTAGTTATAGGTTTGTTAGTATTGTTTTCTTTGTTGTGATGTATTGATGATATGAGCACACACCACGAGCATGCATCATATAGAGATGTTAGTATTTTATTTAGTAGTGGGTTCCGATGTAGGTTTCGGAGTCCGAGCTCGCCGTAGATGTGCAGATACGCTTGGAGCTTGGACCACAGGTCTGTAGGACTCTCCTCTCTGCTTGACTCCTTGCGTGTCGAGTTTAATCGTGTTTTATACGTAGGACGGCATCGGCGGCGTTTTATTGCATCCCTCCGATGTCGGGCCATTTAGCTGTGTTTTCTACGCATGTTTAATAAAACTACAAGGATGAGATCCCTTGTTGGTTTTCGAACTGAAGCTCCAGAAATATATGATACAAGCCTCTTTCCTAAGCCTATTATATAAGTACGCGCATTTTTATGGATTTCACGAATAAGAGAGTGAGTGGTATGGAGATATGTATGAATCGCACTAGTACTCCTTCAAACCATGAGGTAGTGCGGTGTATGATGGTACTGCGTAATGCAGCACATTTCCAGAATATGTGGCACTAACTTAACTGTTCCTTTTGCCACTCGAGTACCATGGCGGGTGATATGGAAGGTGTGAGGGTATAAGTGTTGTATGTATGAATATGATTATGAGCCGTGCATGCGAGCCGGCACTTGCTTAAGTATGTTTGCTTACCGCCCAGTGTGAGGCAATCTTGAAGTTTCATAAGTTTTTGTGGGTAATGGAATACCCATTTGCCAGATTGTATTAGTTATTTTTTGGACCAGTAACATTCATTACTGACGTTTTTAATATAATATATGTAGGTTATGCAAATCTTGAGTCGACTTTGGTGGGAGGATAGATAAATACTACACACACTTGAGCTCAACATAGTTATTTACTTTCTTACTTTTATTTATATTTGATGTGTTTTGATGCATATTTAACAATGTCTTCCATTCTCATGACACCAAGAAGGTTGTTTCGATCTATTTTATCAATCGAGTAGTACCAACCGACAACTTCTCAACATAACGTCGACTCAAGATTTGGATAACACTTCATATATTCGGTTTTTAGGTGAACCGAAATCAAGGTGTTACTGGTCTAAAAAATAACTAATACAATCTGGCAAATGGGTATTCCATTACCCATAAAAACTTAAGAAACTCCAAGATTGCCTCACACTGGGCGGTAAGCAAACATACTTAAACAAGCGCTCGGCTTGTGTGCACGGCTTATAATCATATTCATACATAAAACGCTTATGCCCTCACACCTTCCATATTACACCCACCATGGTACTCGACTGGCAAAATGAACAGTTAAGTTAGTGCTACATATTCTGGAAATGCATTGCATTATGCAATACCGTCATACACCGCGGTACCTCAGGGTTTGAAGGAGTACTAATGCGATTCATACATATCTCCTACCACTCACTCTCTTATTCATAAAATCCATAAAATGCGTGTACTTATATAATAGGCTTAGGGAAGAGGTTTGTATCATATATTTTTGGAGCTTTCAGTTCGAAAACTAACAAGGATCTCATCCTTTGTAGTTTTATTAAGCATACATAGAAAACCAGCTAAATGGCCTGACATCAGAGGGATGCAAGGAGGGGCGGTGCTCGTCGTCAGAGGTAAATATCATATATACTAGTGTTCGTATAATTTAAATAATTAAATGAATAAAATTATAATAAATAAATAGTTAATACTCATTAACCATGATTAATAATAATAATAATATCAAATACAAATAAATAACAACATACACGCGAACAAACTAACATATATATATATATATATATATATATGGATTGGATACCCTGGGGGTGACAATAGAAAAGTAGTTGCCCCTATCTGGACCGTCGGATATAATCAAATAGCCCAGATCTATTTTCTTAAAAAACCCCTCATCTTACCCTCCTCCTCGCCACTGCCGCCTCGGCCGTAGTGGCACCGCCGTCCACCACGCCCACTCCCTCACCCTCATCACAGTGCCCCCACCCAGGCCTCCGCCCCTGCGACCCCACCCACACCGCGGCACCCCCTTGCGACTTGGCCTGTGTCAGAATGGCCTAGCCATGGTTTTCGCCCCCTCACGACCCTACATGAGCTACTGTGGCCCCGCCCAGGTCTCCACCACCTGCAATCCGGGTCACGACCGAACCAAAATTAAAACCATCGGGCAAAATCCGAGTTTTACAAGAAGGAAGAAATGTCATCATTAGTGGTGAGCATGGTTTGGTCTAACCGATCAAACCAACCGAACCAAACTCATTATGGTACTTCAATTCGGTGCTACTTTGGTTTGGTTGTAGTTTGGCTAAGATCGAAAATCAACCAAACTTACTTCGGTCGGTTCGGTCAGTTTTCGGCCAAACCAATCAAACCAAATAAACCAATAAATGAAAAAAATCTTATTTACATCACTTTATTCCTTCAATTCAGTATATATCAAAGGTATATAAAATTGTTATTCTTGTTCAATTTATTGAAAATAATGTATTTATTGAGATGGAAGTTTAATATATTATATATTATTCACTTATTATACAATATCCCAAATTAGAATATTGTTCATATAATTTTTCATAATAAGTTTATAATTATCCCTAAATGTGTGCTAACAATTTTTTTATTTTGTAAATAAAACTTGAGAATAATTAGAATAAACACTAAACAATGACTCCTATTAATGATAGAAAGCATTATTTATTGTTTTGGTTCATTTGGTTGGAGTTTGGTTAAAGCCAAACCAACCCGAATTAGTTCAGTTTGGTCGGTTTTATCAATTGTAATTAGGTTTTTGTTTGGTTAAATAAATTACTTCAATTCGGTTAATCGGGTAAGCAGTTCCATTTGGTTTTATTCAAATGGACCGAATGATCAGCCCTAGTCATCATTGTTATGACCCAATTATTGAAGTGTTACTTACGTTTCTTCACTAGTCAATGTTTTTGTCTAGTTTACCTTAAAACTGATTCTTTTGTTGCACAATATGTTTATGGCATCTTCTCTTTCTGCATGGGTATTTCATAATTCATGAGGGTAATAACATTGCCAAGGTGTTTCTTTTCGAACTTTGTATCATTAGCCAAACATGCACAAATAGTGTTCAGATTTTAGTTCATATTTGAGATACCTTAATTTCTTGCTAAATGATGAGCTAATATATTTGACTTTCTTAGTGAACAATTGTAAGATGGTTTATCTAGGAAATTAGGGCCACAGGTGGCCGGTCAGTTGACTCTTTTATTGATCATTTCAAATCATATTAAAATAAAATTATTACGTATTTTTTCATATATTTAGAAAATAGTACAAAATTGGTAAATTTGATCACATTGTTTTCATCTTGAAAAAGTAGTAGCAAAAACTCTCTAAACTAGTCATTTTACCGATTTACAATTTTATTGAAGGTAGTTGTTTATTAATTTGTAAAAATAAAATATTGTTATATTGATCTATATAAGTAGGGAGTATTGTAACACCCCAAATCTAATTCACCTTCAAACCAGACTAAAATTGTTATCTTACTTCGATTAAGTTGGTTAACCCAAACCTAAGCACAATGGATCTAATCCGTTTAGGCATCTCAAGATGGAAAAATACAACAATGCACAACCAATGCATGAACGAAATGCACACCCTAGCCAGACGCTACATAGATGTCATGACAATTAAATCACACTCAAAATTAATTAAATTACGATCAAATTTTAAAAAATTCTAAAATAAAACATACAGAATTTTTTCCTAAAAGTGCAATAAGGGGCCAACTAGTTCAACAAATATTTTATCACAACAATAATTGTAACACCCTCAATTTCGGTTCACCTAAAAACCTAATCAGAAATGTTATGATCGAGTCGAATCATGTTTAAAATTGTTGGTCAGTAAGACTCGATCGATAATATATATCGAAAGCAACTCCGCTTGGTGTCATGAGAATGGAAGCATTGTTAAATACGTGTCAAAACACATCAACTATATGTAAAAGTAAGAAAAATAAATAAATGCACCGAGCTCAAGTGTGTGTAGCATTTATCTATCATTCCACCAAAGTTGACTCAGAATTTACAAGACCTATATATATTATATGAAAAACGGCAATAGTGAGTGTTCCTGGTCCAAGAAATAACTAATACAATCTGGCAAAATGGGTATTCATTATCTACTGAAAACTTATAAAACTTCAAGATTGCCTTACATTGAGCGGTAAGCAAACATACTTAAGCAGAGTGTCGGCTCATATGCACGGCTAATGTTCATATTCATACATACAATGGTTAATCCCTCACATCTTCCTATTTTACCTGCCATGGAACTTGAGTGGCAAAGGAACAGTTAAGTTAGTGCCATAAATTTCAGAAATGTGTTATGTTACTGTAACGACCCGGCCCAAGAGTGCAACATAATGAGCTAAGTTATTTCTTCAAAAGTGATTAACCAAGTTAATGATATATAGTCCATTCCCACTTATAAATAGGATCTTTGCCCAGTAGGTATTAGATGTGGGACTAAGTTGAAAGGATAGCACAATCCACCTACCTTAGGAAATTTCATCCCGAAATTCCTACACTCGGCTCATTGCTAGCCCCCCACACGTTCTTCTCTGGCCCGTGACCGCGCAGCCTATAGCCAACATCTCTAGTCCATCCCACCATCTAACATGAAACCATATTTCTCGATACCATTTGTAACGACCCCGTCCAAAGTGCAATATAATGGGACTAAGTAATCTCTTCAAAAGTGGTTAACCAAGTTGATGATCTATAATCCATTCCCACTTATAAATATGATTTTTGCCTAGTAGAGATTAAATGTGAGATTAAGTTGAGGGATCTCATAGTTACGCAATACCCTCATAAGCCGCACTACCTCAAGGTTTGAAGGAATAGTGGTGAGGTCCATACATATCTCCATACCACTCACTCTCTTATTCGTGAAATCCGTAAAATTATGCATACTTATATAATAGGTTTAGGGAAAAGGCTTATATCGTATATTTCTAGAGCTTTAGTTCAAAAACCAGCAAGGGGATCTCATCCTTGTAGTTTTATAAACATGTGTAGAAAACACGGTTAAATGGCCCAACATTGGAGGGATTCGATAAAACACTACCGATGTCGTCTTACATCTAAAACACGATTAAACACTACACACAGGGAGTCACGTAGAGAGGAAGAGTCCTACAGACATGTAGTCCAAGCTCCATGCGTATCTGCACATCTACAGCGAGCTCGGACTTCGAAACCTACATCAGAACTCACTACTAAGTAAAATACTAACATCTCTATATAATGCATGCTCGTGGTGTGTTCTCATATCATTAATACATCCTAATAAAGAAAACAATGCTAACAAACCTATAACTAAACATGTGGCATGAAAGTTGAGACATAATAATAATAAATAATAAATAATTAAATAAATAAACAAGAAAATGCACTCATAGATAATTAAATAAATAATAAATACATAAACATGAACAATACTCTAATCATAAAATAATAATATGATTATACTATATAAATATACAGGTAAACACGAGTAAATATCAACATATACTCGTGTTAGTAAACATATAAATAAATAAATAATAATTCAATAAATAAATAAATAAATAGTTAATACTATTTAATCTTGAATATTAATAATATCATAGTCATACAATACATGAATACATAATTATATACAAATAAATAATAACAAATAATAATTAAATACACAATTAATACATAAAGAATAATAATTAAATACATAAACATGAACAATACAAGAATACATAATTGAATACATGAATAATACATCATTAATATTCATAAGTAAATATAATATTAATAATAACAAATAATTATATAACCATTATCATATATGATAAACATATAAATAAATAATAAATAAATAATAATGAATAAATAAATAAATAAAAATAATCATAACATCTAAACATGCTAAATCATGTGAATATGCATCAAAACTAATACAAGGGTTCTCAAATTACCAAAAATGGTCGAGAAACAGCCGAATTGGGCTGAACCAAAATGAGTTGAACCAGACCAAAACAAATAGGCTGAACCAACCAGTCTAGGTTAACTGAAAGATGGGCTGGGTTGACTGGGCAGACTTAAACTAGACTGGCGGACTCGGACATGGTTTTGGAGGGCTAGACAACAAGAACAAGTAGACAGATGCGGACACGAATGCAAGCAAGTGAATGTGATGCAAGTAAACGGGCCAAATGGGGGCAGCGGTGCCTGTCGTTGGAAAATGCAGATGGCGTCGTGTCTGGGGTCGCCGCCAGTCAGGATCGACGGCCCATGTGATGAGGATCATGATGGTGGTGGCGATCGGCAGAGTCGAGCCAGTGGCTGGCCAAAAATCAGCCAAAAAGGGGTGGCATTGCCACCATTTGCGGCAACGATGCCAAAGGCGATCGCAGCCACGACGGAGGTCGGTGTCAATCTCCAATAGAAGATCTCGGTGAGGGAAAGCTGTCGGGGTGGTCAGATCCTGTAACACCCCGTTTCGGCTCACCCGTGAACCGACCTAGAAATGTCACCGGCGACCGAACCGTTCGCTAATCTACTAGATTCGGTTAAGCCGACCCGGATCTGCCCTTGGCGTCTCAAGATGGAGATGCAAACATGAAATGCATGAATGAGAACAATTGGGTTCTAACGGAGTCCTACATGCATGCCATGACGTGCAAGTAAAGACAAGACAAAACAATAAATGAGAAACCAAAAGAAAATATATACTACTACGAAAAAAACGGACAAAATTTCCCTTAAAAGTGCAATAAGGGCCAACCTGTCCACGACAAGGGTATATAAACATTTTATAAAAATACGATAAAATATAACAATCTACTGTGGCATTCAGTCATTATCTCATTTGTTTTCATCTGAGCCGAGTCTGAACTCCAAAGCTCCCTACTCATTCACAATTATCCGCTCGTCTCATAAGAAGCAATTTATCAAGACAAAAACATTCTAATTATCATTCACACAGCATTAACACACCATCATTATACATTACACGCGGCAGGTACATGTGTGCGCGGTTCCGTGCTGCTCCTCCGCAGTCCCGACAGCTTTCATCCCTCGCATTTCTCACCTACATATATATAGAAAAACCGTCACTAACGAGTGTTACCGGCCCGGAAAATAACTAATATCAATCTGGCACAGGAGAGCAAACTCTCCTGTTGAATCAAAACCATATACATCCTCAAGAACTCTCATCAGGGCATATATGGGAGTCGTCGCCATCAGGCCGTCGTCCTCGGGTCGACAGCGTCCCCTTTCTTTCTCATTCTCATACCTTGGTCATTTCTCTATCGCTTCTCGCATCAAATCTCATTCCGTTCCGCCCTCTACACCTTCCATATTACTCTTGGCCTTGAGCACGAAGGCCGAGCACTCTCAGGCAGTCGCCTTTAGTACCCTTTGAACCACAAGTCTAGACATGCACTGCATTGCAGTACCCGTAAACCTCCACACTTCTCCAAGTTTGAGGAACTCAAAGGTGGAGTTGTCCGGATCCTTCGGGAACGAAGTGGGTTCTCCCCAGCTCCAGAGCCCACTCTTCCGAGCACACGCCCTATCTGAAGGCGTGGCCGTCAGTAACCCTCATTCCATCTCTCACCGAAAATGCGAAAACTATACATATATAGGCCTGGGTTGGGATTTATACAATAGGCCCGAAGGCAACTTGTGGTGGATCTTAATTTCAAAAACTGACTCGAGGGATCTCATCCTTGAGGGTTATTAATCCGAACAAAATTGTTGGCTAAATGGCCCGAGTCAAGTGGGATCCGATAAAATGCCACTTAACTCGTCCTGCACATGATAAATCAAATACACAATAGAATAGCGTAAATCAGAGAACGAGTCCTAAACGGACCTGGTAGAAGCTCCAAACGGGTCCACGCGCCTAGGCGGCGAGCTCCTACACCGTACCTACACAATCAAGCTAAAAGCTAACGCCCGCATGATGAATCACACATCCTATAGCATGCACACACAATCAACACAATCACGCATCAATCATCACACATTCATCCTAAGTCAATTCTAGTGAGTTTTCAATCTACGTTTCATGAAATCAGGGTAATTAATTAGTTCACCTAATTAATTCCTTACTTTTCCATTTTAACACTCATCAATCAACCAATTTCATAATTTTTATTAAATTACACACAAACATACAAACACGTCAAAAACACGAAAATTCATCTAATTATCTAGTCTAGCATGCTTCCCTAATAATTATAAAATTTAAGAATTTATGCCAGAGTAATTTATACCTCGCGTCGTCGAAAATCGGCGATGGCTAGGGTTTCCGTTTCGTGGCTCGAAACTCGAATTCGGCACCTAGCGGCATCCGAAGTTTGATCGGATTTCTCTGGGTGCATTTGGTGGATGATCCGGCGAATTTCCCACGAATCCAATTTTCTACCAGTTCCGACGGTTTTCCGGAGAGTGTCGACGATTTTCTGGCAGATTCCGGCGGTTTTCCTGCGATGATTATGGACGGGGCAATCAGGGGGTCTATCGGCACCAGCTCGACGAGCTTGGTCTGATGGTGGTGTCAAATAGGGTAGCCGGGGCGGCGATGGCTGTCGGCGGCGGCGTGCTCCGATCGGGGCTACGGCCGGCCTCGACGGCGGTCGGGATGATGGGGAAACTTCGGCGGCAGTGAGAGGGTGAGACTGGTGGTCATAGTGGTGGTGACGGCGATCGAACAGCGGTGGAATGGCTCGGAGTGGCAACGGCCGAGGTGGCATCGTGGTATCGCAGCGGCGTGCCGGCAGGCGATCGGTGGCCTGAAAAAATTGGGAAAAATCTTGTAAAATCAAATGAACACAACAACATCCAAATGATATGTTCTATAACTAATAACCCATCCAAACTCACCTATATCGCGTCCTAATTCGTCATTCGGCCCTAAAAATATTCTACGATCAAATAAAAATAACAATCAATACTGCATACCTCCATATACTTGATAACCCATTTTTCATCATCTTTTTGATGTTATCATCATATACTTGAGCATACATGACCCTCATTGCTCATAACTCACAGCTGGCCTCAACTCAGCTCGCAGTTCATGAAGCAGACTCGACTCGAACCGACGGTTGAACCAACTAGTTCGCTCTCATAAAACTCTGTCTCGAGTCACGGGTTTTACAAGATTTGCCGAAGGTGGCTCGCTGGTGCAAGAAAACTACTCAAACAGTGGCCGTGGTGGGGAAACTAGCTTCAAGAACTCTATCACCAACTGCAACTATGGCAGCACTAATGGTCGTGAAGGGTACAAATAGAAAGCCAGCTGCAAGGCGGTCATGGGGGTGCTAGTCCGGTGGATGGGGGCGAGGCAAAGACTAACCGGCGGCAGGCTGAAGAGGTGGCAGCACTAAAGTGAAAACATCCAAAATCAAGGGACATCACTAAAAATAAATGGGTGGAGTTAGGGTTGAGTGTACAGCTCAAATCTTGCCACATGGCATGATATGGATGCTCGACAACTTGTGGCCTAGTGGGGCCCACCTATAAGTATATGCATTATACATATGGACGGAAAGCTCGGATTGAGACCGTCCAAAGTTGAAACTGATTTGAGTTCTAAAAGTGACTCTATAGGTGGGAATCGAGGCATGAAGGCTAAATGTGCATCAAACCCTAAACTCAATCAAGCCGGGCCCACAGGGAAACAATCTAGTGATTTGAAGTTCCTATGCTGCATGTAAATGAAATACCTAGAAAATCCAAACAGATACTAAACGCTACAATGGCCTAGATCTAGGCCTAAAATCCTGGCTAACTCATAAAAATCATATATATACATTGTGTATACACTGATAACTCATGTTCTACTGTATCATAACTGAAACTATCATATGCATGTTGGGAATTGGTCTGAAAATTACACCATTATAACATGCTCATTTTTCCACCTGGGTCCATACTCATGGTCTGAAAATTGGCCTGGCTCGAACTAGTTTGAACCAACTCGATACTAACCCCAACAGGGCAAAACTCAAATCTAGTAAAACCCTATGTCGAAAATGGGGTTTTACAAGAAATACCCATTTGCCAGATTGTATTAGTTATTTTTGGACCTGTTACACTCGTTACTAACGTTTTTCATATAATATATGTACGTCTTGCAAATCCTCAGTTGACTTTGGTGGAAGGACAGATAAATGCTACAAACACTTGATCTCAGGTCATTTTTTTCTTACATTTACATATATTTGATGTGTTTTGGCGTGTATTTAACAATGTCTTCCATTCTCATGACATCAAACAGATTGATTCGATCTATTTTATCGATCAAGTCTTACCGACCAACAATTTTAAATATGACTTGACTCGATTGAAACATTTTTTATTCGGTTGTTAGGTGAAACAAAATTGGTGTGTTACAACAATATATAAATTTTCAAGGCACAATAAAGTCATAAACAACAAAAAAATCCATCACAAAATAATAGGTCATGAAAAAATCATGCAATAAGTCAAACACATTGCTCTAGGTCTTTGTATGCAAATAGCAATCATTGCTCCTTCGCCAAGGTTGCATATTCCACTCATGTTCCTCACCTACATAGATAATAGAAAAACATTAGCAGCAGGTGTCGCTGGTCCAAAAATGACTAAATATCAAACCGGTAAATGAGAGCTAACTCTCATGTAAAAAATTCATATAATTTCATCTGAACACTCTAACGGCAACTACTGAGGAGCCATCGAGCTGCAAACTAGATGGCATCTTGAACTGACTAGTATTATGCCACTCTCGACATTATCTTAAATGTCCCCCTCCCAGGAAAACTAATATCCTAAGCCCTCTCCAAACCTCCATATTTCTCTTGTCCTAAAGCACAATGGTCGAGCACTATCAGGCAATCGCCATCAATACTCATTATACTAAAGGTCTAAACTTGCGTTGTACATAATAGTACCTGTCTACTCCATGCCTCTCTGGGTGCAAGGAAGCTCAAGATGTGGAGCTATCAGTATCCCTCAGGAATAGAACGACCCTCTCATCAATCCAAAGTCCACTATGGCTTATACATGCACCCTCTCACATATGTGTAAGTCAGTTTCTTCATCTCTTAGCTCAGAAGAAAATTTGACAAAAATATATTTGTAGTGTTGGGAAGAGGATTATGTAATAGGCCCGAGGGTAACTTGATATGAATCTGAGTTTTCAAAAATAGCTTGAGGGATCTCATCCTCGAGGGTTCTTAATTCCAAAAGAATGTTATGTTTAAATGGCCCGTGTTAACTGAGATCTAATAAAACAACCACTTAACACATCATGTGATTTGTAAATCAAAACATCAATGGAATAGAGCGACAAACTAAGAGGTGAGTCCTAATGGACAAGGTAGAAGCTCTAAGCAAGGTCTCACACATTGACAGTGAGCTCATACACCGAACGCACTCAAACAAAACTACACATTAAATGTAACGACACATCCGTTCCAAGCTACGAGCCAAGTGTTACAACATAAAAATAAGTGCTTCATAAATTAATTTTCTATTAATTTAACAACATCATAAGTAAACCCATGACGTAAAGTTTTTTTTAAAAATGCAAATTAAATTCATATGCATAGAGTTAGTTAAAATTCAAATTCTAAGTCAAGCCATGAAATAAAATATAAGAAAACCAATGCTCGGAATCAACTAAGACCCATAAAATGAACCGAAATCCCTCTACTATGTGAACGGACCAAAAATATAATAACAACTAAAGTAAGAAAAATTAATAGTCTGACTATAACCCATCCATCCATACTCACACATGATGATGCAATTCCACGTTTGTGATAAAAACACTAAGCCATATAATTACAAGAAAGAAGTCAATATATTTCACAATATTATTAATCAAGTCCTTTAGTGATTATGATCTTATACTAAGCTCCAATTATGTTAGGAGGGGTGGCCGCCCCATCCAACTGCAATCCCATGTATGCATATACACGCTATATACCCCACTGCCTGTAGTTACCGATATTTGTCATTGACTCGCCTTCTCGATATCACAAGTGTGCAAGTGCATAATTAGTCATCTTGTGCCATTATATCCTATCACCCTTTTCGGCATAGGGGCATGTATTTCATCTTTTAAATAATTTTAGAGGTGCGGCCTCATGTCAGACTGAGTTAATTCCTTGACCCAGGTTGAACTTGGCTCATGACCACGACTGCCAAAAATAAATATACAACATTTCAAGTAGTTATACGAACCTAAAAACTCAAATGAAGATACCATAATCACAGAAGTAGCTGCTATTAACTCAACTTAGGCTATCCAACCATGTGTGCCTGATCCAGAGGGTGTCTGGATCATAGTGGTGACACGTACAATGGCGATCCAATGCTGAGCCTACACGTATCTTCTAAAATCTGGGGTGATTGATCTTATAAACACTGGCTGGTTCTCAATAGCCATCACTAATCTAGCCCTATTAGATCGAGTGACATCCAGTCAACCATCTAAATCTGTGTTTGAAGGTAATCTCGCCATTCTCAATGTGTTCGTGCCTCTATCTGTTGAAGAGTCACCAATAATACTGTTAAGATAGACATACCCTAGTGGGAGAGGGGAAGCGCTGAAGTGTCTATGGGACTATAGATCCACCTCGCTACTCATCCTCATCCACTGCTATCTCCTCAAAGTGATCCATGCCCTTGTGTCACGTAACTATGTAAATATCTTCTTATTCCAAGCTCCCTACTTGAGTTATCTCTGATAATTTTGTTTTGCGATGTACATCATGTCCTAAACAAGGACTGATGTGGTGACATACAAAACATGGACAAGTGCTTCAATGTCCCCGGTGCTCCAAATACTCCTGGTCACTATTCGTCTCAACTGCAGCTAACTGAATATGCGGAGACGCGGAGACTCTAAGTAGTCCAAATCTCTTGCATAGTAAAGGGAAGGACAAGTCTCTAAACTTATCATAACATGCCTGTAAGATCCATGTTGGTATCTACTAAAATCATAATCCCATATCCATCTCATAAGTCCACTATAACCGCAAACACCTAAGCATGCACTACTCCTGTCTCACAGAGCACACCATCTGATATCATAAGGAAAACCAAAGAAAATGCATGTTGACTTGGTTAAGGACAGCTGCACAAACTTGGCTAAAAACAAAAGTCTTCCATCTCAATAGACGAAGACATGGCCCTCATACCAAACTTGTAACACCCTGATTCTAATTCACTTGAGAACCAAATCAGAAATATTATAATTGAGTCAAGTCAAGTTTAAAATTGTTGTTCGATAAGACTCGATCGATAAAATAGATCAAAACAACCTGCCTGGTGTCATGAGAATGGAAGATATTGTTAAATACGCGTCAAAACACATCAAATATAAGTAATGTAAGAAAATAAATAAATGTGGTGAGCTCAAGTGTCAGTAACATTTACCTGTCCTTCCACCAAAGTTGACTCAGGATTTACAGGACCTATATATATTATATCAAAAATGTTACTAACGAGTGTTATTGATCTGAAAAATAACTAATACAATCTGGAAAATGGGTATTCCATTAGCCATGAAAACATTTGAAACTTCAAGATTGCCTCACACTGGGCGGTAAGCAAACATACTTATGCAAGTGTTGGCTTGCATGCACAACTAATGTTCATATTCATACATACAACGCTTATGCCCTCACATCTTCTATATTTCACATGCCTCGATACTCGAGTGGCAAAAAAACAGTTAAGTTAGTGCTACAAATGCCGAAAATGTGCTACGTTACACAGTACCCTCATACACCTCACTACCTCAGGGTCTAAAGGAGTACTAGTGTGGTTCATACATACCTCCATACCACTCACTCTCTTATCCGTAAAATCCTTAAAAATGAGCATACTTATATAATAGGTTTAGGGAAGAGGCTTATATCATATATTTCTGGAGCTTTAGTTCAAAAATCAACAATGGATCTCATCCTTGTAGTTTTACTAAACATGTGTAGAAAACACGGCTAAACGGCCCGACATCGGAGGGATCCGATAAAACACCATTGATGTCATCCTACGTCTAAAACATTAATAAAATCTACGAGAAAATATCAACATATACTAGTATTAGCAAACATATAAATAAACAAATAAATAATATTTCAATAAATAAATAAATAGTTAATACTCATTAATCATGAATATTAATAATATCATAGTCATATAATACAAGAATACATAATTAAATAGAAATAAATAATAACATACAAATAATGAACAAATAAGCAAATAAATAAATATACACATTTTAGTAAATATAATAAGATTAATATTCATAAGTAAATATAATATTAATAATTATAAATAATCATGTAAACATTCATCATATATGATAAATATATAAATTAAAATAAATAAATAAATAAAACAATAAATAAAGAAAAATCATCATAAATCATGTGCATATGCATCACAATTAATATAGAGATTCTTAAATTACCGAAAAAGGTAAAAAGAACAGACAAAAATGGTCCAAAAAAGCTGAATCGGACCAAACCAAGCTTAACCAGACTGAACTGAGGCTGAACGAGACTAAACCGAATGAGCTAAACCAACTCGATCTTGGTTAACTAGAAAGTGGGGTGGGTTGGTTGGGTGGACTTGATCTGGACAAGCAGACTTGAACATGGGCTAGCGGGCTAGTGAACAAGATTAGGCAGGCATACGTGAATACGAATGCAGGCGGTGGACGTGATCACAAGCAAATGGGTAAACAGGCTCGACAAGGGGGCAGCGGTGCCGTCGAGAAAAAATACCGACCGCAGCACAACTGGGCTCGCCGCTCGTCGGGATCGACAAGGGGTTTCAAGGCGGAGGTGCTAGTGGTGACGATCAACGGAGTCCAACCACTAGCTGGCCAGAAGAAGGTCAGTTACGTGGTGGCACTGCCGCCGGGTGCAGCGACATCACCGAGTGCGATCACGGCCTTGGTGATGGTTGTGGAGGTGGTCTCAAAATGAAGATCTCGGCAAGAGGGAAAGCTGTTGGGGTGGTCAGATTGGCCAAAGGTGGCTCACTAGCACCAGTAAACGGCACTTAAACATGGCAGCTGCTGTGGTGAATAGTGATAAAAACTCAATCACCGATGATGAATGCGGCAGCGCCGATGGTGATGGTGGATACAAACCGATAGCCGACCACAAGGTGGTCATAGCCGCTTTGATCCAGTGGCCGAAGGAGGGCCAGGGTCACACCGGTGGTGAGCCAAAGTGGTCGCGGCGCTATGGGTGCATAGTTCTGAAAAATGTGGGAAAGCTATAGTAAAATCAAAGGGAGAATGCTAGGGCTGACTTGGACGGCTCAGATCTTGCCATGTGGCATGATCTGAACGTCCGACAACTAGTGGTCTAGTGTGACCCACCTATAGGTATATGCAATATACATACGGATGGAAAGCTCGGATCGAGACCGTCTGAAGTCAAAACTGACTTGATTCCTAAAATTGACTCTATAGGTGGGAATCAAAGCAAGAAGGGCAAATGGGCCTCGAAACCCTAAACACAATAGAGCTGGGCCCATTGGGTACAATCCGATGGTCCAAAATCCCTATGATGCATGCAATGAGATGCCCCTGAAAATCCTAAACAGATACTAAACGCTACAATAGCCTAGATCTAGGCCTAAAATCCTAGCTAACTCATAAAAATCATATGTATACCTTGTGTATACACTGATAACTCATTCTCTACAGTATCATAACTAAAACTATCATATGCATGTCAGGCATACTCAGCCACTATAACATGCTCATACGGCTATCTGGGCCCATACTCATAGTTAGAAAATTGGTCTGGCTCAAGCTCATTCGAACCAACTCGATACTGACCCAAACTAGGGAAAATTACAATCTGGCAAAACCCTAACCCAAAGTTGGGGAATCCGAAAAGGATTAAATAATTTTATTTTTATTATTTTTTATTATTATTCTTATTTTTTAATGAAAAGCAACTGAGCAAGATTTGGAAGATAAGAATTTGGTTAAATAACATTTAAGACTCATTCTAGGATTTACAAAACCTTAAATAAAACAATCTAGTTATTTTTGTGGTTTTACAATCTCCCCAACTTAGAAATTTTTGGCCTCAAAAATATATTAGGGTTATTATAAGGAGAAAATTATCCAATCGTCTAACTTCCCGCTTAAACTATGTTAGTCATTTTTTACATGATGTGTTGGTATACTTATAACTAGCTCTATAGAAGGTAGCTCAAATATTTTCATATTTTTCTATTGAAGTTCATTTTAACAAAATCATGATTTACAATTTTCTTCCATTTCTACATTGTGAAAGTTAAACGCATGAATCATTTTGATCTACTTCTTCACTACTTCTACGTCCTAAAGCAAAATTATTCAAGGACACTTCAAAAGTGGTTCCTCTATTTCATTTGAGTAGTAATTTGAAATGCCTTTACACATATCCCTATGCTTCATTGGTGCCCATACTTCTCGTAAACCTATATCTTACCACATAGTAGACTACAATTCATCGGTACATTTTTCTTAATTTAAGCATTGTCACTCATATGCATAGTTAAAGTGGGGCACATTGTCCTATACCACTATCATCCAAATTGCACAAGTGTCTCATACCACTCATACTACTTAGATTGTAACACCCAGATTCGGTTCACCCGTGAACCAACCCAATAATGTTATCGACAATCGAACTGTCCTGCTAATCTACTTGTTTTGGTTAAGCCGACCCGGATCTATCCTCGCCGTCTTAGGATGGTGATGCAATATGCAAAGCATGGATGGACGGCTAAGGTTCTAACGTTGTATTACATGCATGCTATGATATGCAATCAATTATAAAACAAACCAAACAAGCAAAAAATTTGAAAAAACATCTATTTTTAAAACAAAATGGACATAATCTCCCCAAAAAGTGCAATAGGGACCAGCCTATCAGCAGTAAATAGTATATATTTATATCAATAACAATCTAAAACACAGTCAAAACACAACATTTCCTTCACATTCCAGTTATCATTACTCTCTTCATCATCTCAGCCAAGTCTAAACTCCATTGCTCACCTAGTTCATTTCCATTCTCAATTTCATTCACATGAAAAATATTTATATCACTTCATAGAATGGCATTCAAATTTCATCATTCAAACAGTTCAACACTCATCATCATCACCAATTACACTCGGCAGGTACATGTGTGTGCAATTTCAGTGTTGCTCCTCTGCAGTCCCGACAGCGCTCATTCCTTACAGTTCTCACCTACATAGATAATAAAAAGTCATCAGTAACGAGCATTACTAGTGTAGAAATAACTAATAGCAAGCTGACACAGGAGAGCTGACCCTCCTATTGAATGAAAACCTCATTACTCTTCCTCATAGAAACTCTTATAAGGGTAATAACTAGGAGTCGTCGACCTTGCGCGACAGTATCCCTTTTCTATCTCATCTCATTCATTGGTCAACTTTAAACTATCCCTTGGGCGGGAAAATCATTTTTTTCTTTCAGCCCTCTACATCCTCTGTATCACTCCTGACCCTGAGTATGAAGGTTGAGTACTCTCAGGCATGTGCCTTCAGTACCCTTAGAAACCACAAGTCTAGACATGCGCTGCATAGCAGTACCCGTAAACCTCCACACTTCTCCGAGTTTGAGGAACTCAAAGGTGGAGTTATTAGGATCCCTTGGGAATGGAACAGACACTCACCAATTCTAAGAGCCCACTTTGACAAACACACTCCCTATCTCAAGTCGTGGTCATCGGTTTTCCCTCATCTCACCTCTTACTGAAAACTCGAAAAACTACATGTGCATAGGCCTGTCTAGGGATTTATATAATAGGCTCGAAGGCATCATGATTTGGATCTGAGTTTTTGAAAACAAACTTGAGGGATCTCATCTTCAAAGGTTATTAATCAAGAAATTTTGTACTACTAATTGGCCCGTGTGGAGTAGGGATACAATAAATCCACTATTGGACACATCCACTTACCTGTTAAAACAAAACACGATAGAGTATAAAAGTCAAACCAGAAGCAAGTCCTAAATGAACCTAATAGAAGCTCCAATCGTGTCCACGTACCAAGGCGGTGAGCTCCTACTCCGTACCACACATCAAACTAAAAGCAAATACCCGCTTATGACACATTCACGCATCCTATAGCACACACACATCAAGGCACACTCACATCAATCATACATCAATCCATATAATATTTCCTACGCTACGTTGCATTAGATTATGATAATTATTTAATTTACCTAATCAGTTCCTTAGCATTCGTTTTAATACAATTCAATCAAGCAATTCATATTTTTATTTATAATAAAAATATTTTAACACATCAATTTATCAACCGTAGCATGTTGTGCTAATAATTATCACCTTTAAGAAATTAAGTCGGAGTTAATTATACCTCGCATCATCAGCAATTAGCGATGACTAGGGTTTTATCACGTGGCTCGAGACTCGAATTCAGCACCTGGCAGTGTCCAAAGTTCGATCAGGTTTGACTAGATAATTTGGTTGAAGATCTGGCAAATTTCTGCGAATCCGATTTTCCAGTGAGGGAATCGGGGCTATGGGTTGGCACCGACAACGGCAACAAGTCGGTCGGGATCGGTCCGTCGTCTGATTGGCCCTCGGTGGTGGCACTGAGTATGGGGAAAATGGTCAGGGATAGAAGGGGGAGGCGTCGGAAACACGGCCGTGTGCAGACAAAGGAGATGGGAGGAGCAATTTTGCGGCATTGGTGCATCGTCGACGATGAGGGCAGGCCGGTGAAGGGCAGCAATCAGGGTTTGGGGGAGACAAGTCATGAAGGAGGTCTCAGGGGCAATCTCATAAATAAAACTTGACTTGAGTCAAAAATAATAACTAACTCATAATAAATCCTTAAAAAATCCAAAAAAAGGGAAAATCTAATAAAATATAATATGCACCATAACATCACAATGACATGTTTTATAACTTCTTTATAATGCGTCCTAATGAGTTATTCGGCATAAAATTAATTCTATGATTAAATACAAAAAAATAACTGCATACTGTCATATACTTTGATAACTCATTTCTCACCATCTTTCTAACGTTATCATCATATACTTAGATACACCTGACCCTCATTGCTCATAACTCACAGCTGGCCTTGACTCAGGATGCAGTTCATGAAACTAACTCGACTTGAACCGAAGGTTGAATTGACTGGTTAGCTAATGTAAAACTATGACTCGGGTCATAGGTTTTACATACATAACACCTCCGATTGTAAAGACATCTCATATAAGCTCATTGGCTAACTGTCACATGCACCTAGCATGACACATAAGTGAAACTATCCCATACTTGTGCTTATGTCTAAATCTAAAAACAACATACTTCCAAAATGTCCTCTAACTACATAGAAGCTTTTGAATATGCTATAGGTATGTCTCTATAAATCAATTAGCTACACGATACCTCAGGGTCTTACAAGCTTCCAAAGGTTTCCTTTTAATATGTCCTTTGACTTACAACTTATTCCTAATATAGAAGTCACCACCTCAATCCCCACAAGGGAAATTTGTGATCGTAAACTCTTCAAAAAAATCCCCCAGTGTTAATAACACTATCAACATTACTTGTTTTCTTTCTTCTTCCTTCTATTCTCTTTTTCCTTTTGATAATAAAAAAAGTACATAGTTATGCATAATGCATGATATAAAGCATCCTATCAACTTCTTCCACATTTATTTTTTTATTATTTGATAATTATCCAAATTTTCGTATCATCTAGTGGTCATTCTTCTCTAGTGTCTTACTATATACTGGTACATCATATTGATAGAATTTCTCTAACTAGATAAACCTTGGACTACTTAGTATTGGGGATAATCTAGATTCCCCAACTAGCACTTCTGCCTCTTGGGCTGGTCCAAACATGTCTTAGCATTCATATCTTCCACACTATACGTCACCAGTAGGATTTTATAAATCATTTTATTCACAACAGATAAATTGGATGACCCTAGAGTCCTTGTGCCCTTAAGAAGTGATCTAAAGTAGTACCTCAATATTGATTCTAATTGACGAAGTATTTGGTTCTAATTGACAAAATACTCCCACAAAAAATCAGCGAAGTGACATTCTCCCGCATACCATTTTGTACATGTCCTAAAGTATTCACCATGTAAAATATTGAAAATTAGCACTATAAAAAATGAACCACAACTTAGTCCCACATCTAATACTTCCTTGGGTAACATCATGTTTATAAGTGGGAATGGACTATAGATCTTTAACTTGGTTAACTATTTTTGAAAAAATGACTTAGGGTCATTATGTTACACTTTGGGCCAGGTCGTTACAAATGGTACCAGAGTCTCCTAATTACGTGTGAGATAGTGGGTTGGGCTAGGGACGTTGGCTAGGCTATAGTCATATGTAAAAGAAGGTTGTGGGCTGGGGCTAGCAATGGGCCAAGTGTAGGGATTTTTGGGACAATTTCCTAAGGTGAGTGGATTGTGAGATCCTTCAACTTAGTCATATATTTAATACCTACTAGGGTAAGATCTTGTTTATAAGTGAGAATGGGCTATAGATCTTTAAATTAGTTAACCACTTATGACTTAGGCATATTAGGTTACACTTTGGACTGGTTGTTACATTAATGTTCCTGGAAACTACATGATGCATAAATGATATAATGAATGAATAAGTAGACAACAAGTAAGACAACATGATAAAAAAATTCAATGGATAAGAAGAGTGGCGTGATAATATGCAACTAGGTCATATATATATATATATATATATATATATATATATATATATATATATAGAAGCAAGCAAGTGCACATAAAAGAAAATTTCTATAACAGTAAGGATAAAAGCATTTCATGATTTAGCAAGTTTAACATTTGATTAATACACAAGGGATACATAAATCATTAGCAACAAGTTATTGAAGATTTAAGTTAACAAAATCATCAAAAGTAAATAGTAAGCTTTTAAACTTCAATAAAGGCAATCAATTCATTAATCAATCCTAATGTTCATCACAAGGCTATTTAATCATCCTAATCTATTCAACAGTAATAATGTGAACCAATTATTAAGTATTTTAACTTAACTAATCAAGTTTCCATATCTAATTACCATCAAAAGGTCAATTTTTTCCTACATCAAAATATTACAATGAACACTCAATCAAATGCTAATATACATTTAAGGTCATCATATCATCAAGTAATTATCATACAATATTAACATCAACATTAATCAATCAATTTCTTCTAAAAAATATAAGTACTTCCCTATCAATAAAACCTCGTACAATGCTCATCACAAATCATTAACAGTCGACAAACAACTTCATCATGGAGTTCCACAATTAACAAATTCATCAAATCACAACCGATGTGCAATGCTAATGGTAGACAATAAAATGAACTAAAATGAGATTGAGAGGGGTAAGAGGCACCTCCCAATGGCTCGAGGAGAAGCGGTTGTGGCCACTGAGAGGACGTGGTGGGTGTGGCTGTTGTACAGCAAGGAAAGACGTGTAGGACGGGGCTAGGGCTAGGACTAGGAGACCTGGGGCGGCTGGGCGGCCACTGGCTGGCGACTTACAGTTTCCGGCAGTCGAGTGGGTAGAGAGGAGGGCGAGCAGGGGTAGAGGAAGGAAAGGGAAGAGAGGAGAAAGGAAGGGGAGATGAAGTCAGCGAGGAGGGAGCTGGCCGGCATCAACAGTGCAATGGCGACATGCAGCCGGTAGCAACAAAAAGGAAGGGGAAATGGGCAGCGGTGAGCAGGGGAAGTGGAAGGAGAAGATGGGAGTAGGGAAAGGGAGAAGGGAAGGGGTGGAGTTGGTCGGGGCAGCTTGCCAGTGGCAGGGAGATGGCGCCGACATGCTGCCAATGACGACCAAGGACATGTAGGGGCGGTCAGTTAGGGTTGTAGGGAATCGATCGAGCCGGGGGAAATGGAAGGAAGAAGAAGGGAAGAGGGAGGCCAACTAGGGTGGTGAGTGACCGGCGACGGTGCTGCCGGCGGTGACCAAGGGCGGGCAGAGAGGGGCGATCAGGGTGGCGATGAGAGGGAAAAGGAAGGAGGAGAAGGGGTTAGGTGAAGGGGGAAAGGAAAGGAAGGAGAAGGGGAGGGCCGGTCTAGCGGCTGCTAGCAGCACTGCTGTCGGCTAGAGGCAATAAGGTTGGGAGAGGAAGGTCATCGATGAGATGAATTAAGGGAGGGGTAGTTTGGATATTAGGGTGTTTAACCAAGGGATTAGGAATTTGGGGTTAAAAAATGATTTTTTTTAAAATCGCAAAGGTATTTTAATAATTTTACACTCAGCTTGGATAAGGCCAATTGAGTGTAAAGTGGGGTTCTAGAGGCTTCTAAAAACTGTCTAAGGGCTACCAAGGCATGTCAAACAAGTCATGGACATGAGTCAAAATAAAAATGAAAAATAAGACAAACCTGACATCCATCGAATAACATGCTCTAAAAGCAACCAACCCAACTAAAAATCCTAACCAACATTCCCTAATACTATCAACAGCCTAAATATAATTCTACAAACCACTGGGCAAAATAAAATAAATAAAGCATACTCTCATATATACTGATAACTCAGTCTGTTGTTATATAGTTGACACAATCATTATATAATTGGGTATACAAGAATGCTCATAGGACATACATGTGATTGGCCTTGGCTCCGCGCACATGTTCTAAAAGGTGAATTGATCTGGACACATAGTCAAACCGATCGATTGGCGACTATAAAACTATGACTCAGGTCACGGGTTTTACAAGTAGTATTATTATCATGTTTACTTAAAACTTTATATTATTATATCCTTTGAAAAGTTACTTTAAAGTAAATATATGGTATAAATGGCACCAAATTTGTGATCTTGGCAAGGGTTTTGTGTTGCTTAAAGAATTATATGGCTCAAATCAAAATTTATCAATTATTAATCATTTATGTAACGACCCGACCCATGTTATAAGTGGCACCGAATTTGTGATCTTGGCAAGGATTTTGTGTTGCTTAAAGAATTATGTGGCTCAAATCAAAATTTATCAATTATTAATTATTTATGTAACAACCCAGCTCATGTGCAACATAATGGGCCTAAGTCATCCCTTCAAAAGTTTGGCAAACCAACTTGAAAATCATTAAGCACATCCCACTGATAAAGTAGATATTATAGTATGAGGTATTAGATATGGGACTAAGTTAGGGGATATCACAATCCACTCACCTTAGGAAACGTCGTCCCTAAAATTCCTACAGTGGGCCCTTGTCTAGCGGCCTAACCCATGTCCTACTTGGCCCGTGTCCATCACCTTAACCCACATCACTACTCCAGTCTACCATCCAATACGGTCCTGGATTGACTCTAATACTAACTTTAATGACCCGACCCATGTGCAACATGATGAACTTAAGTCATCGCTTTCAAAATCTTGGTTTACCAATTTGAAGATTATTAAGCATATTTTTACTAATAAATTAGATCTTACACCGTGAAGTATTGAATGTGAGACTAAATTTACAGATCTCACAGATTATCGCCGGTCAAAATGACTAAAAGTCGGTAATGGCAAATGTTGAGAAAGTGATAAACGGTACGGTAACTGTTAATGGTAAATGTCTTCTACCACACTATAATAGAACCACTTGCCACCATATCTAGGACAAACTATGTCATCAAGTTGGGCCCGATCACAATACTTTACACGCATCTAAGATAGAATTTTTTGAAAGCATAACCTAAATAGCTAACTAATAAATAAACCAATAAATACCTAGTAGGTGTCATAAGTGCACGTATATATAACTTTGTTAAGTAATATAATTTATTGGACATAATTAGGAATGGGTTCGGGTTCGATATGGAACGGATATGACTATATCTATATCCAATCCGAATTTGTATCCCACCTGAATCCAAAGAATATATCCATTTTATTTACAATATCCGCATTTGGTCTGAATCCGTAAAACTCGTAACCGGATTGGCTAAAATAATATCAATAATATAAATTTTCATATTAAAATTAAGAAAAAATTAATAAATTATTATTTTAAATATTTT
This sequence comes from Piper betle, assembly GCA_033002965.1. NCBI lineage: Eukaryota > Viridiplantae > Streptophyta > Magnoliopsida > Piperales > Piperaceae > Piper > Piper betle. Next base: position 50,983 of record JAURVB010002859.1, on the reverse strand, counting down.
AAAATAGAAATTTATAAAATATTACCTATTCTAATTGGATCATCCCAAATCAACATCTGAGATAAATATTTTCAGATATATTATAATTTTTAACTCAAATCCGATTCGAAACTGTTTCAGATTTAATATAAATAGGTTGGATTCGGTTTGGATTCACATTATTGGATATCCAAACCCATCCCTCGACATAATCATATACAAGTCAACATGCACGCTAGTCAAACACCTATCCGGTGTCTTAATTTACTTTTCCACTTCATGAAAGTTACACATGCTCCCTACAATCTAAATCTTATTCGACAAATAAATGTTCTGGATTGAGCAATCATCGCAATTAGCTGGGTAATATTATCCTTGTTGAAAAGATTAATAAAACTACTTTGTGCGTGATAAATAGGCCATGGTAGTTTTCTTGTGAATTTGGTGGCTATTTGATGGTTGTCTCTGTTGTTGTAACACCCCAAATCCAGTTCACGCTTAGGAACCAAACCAGAATGTCACTGGTCTCGGTTAGGTCGGCTAAGCCGAACCCAACCTTGCGGATCTACTCACGGCATCTCGAGATAGATGTCTATCACTATGCATGGATGAATGCACAAAAATAAACCTAACATGCTACTACATGGATAATAAGACCACCAATTTGCATACCAAAATAAAATTACGATAAAAATTTGTAAAATAAGACGAACTAAGTGTCCCTTGAAAGGGAAATTAAGGGCCACCCTGTCAAATCAATATGTATACATATATAAATAATTAATAAAACATTCAGTCAATAAATTCATTTAATTGCACAATTCATTTCAGCATTTGGGTTTTGACTTAACTGTTGATTTACCTTCATCTTACTTAACTGGGTCTTGACCCATCTATGCATTCTATTCACATTTCTCAGTAATTCTAAGCCTTGACTTACTTGTTATACTTATTCAATGTCTAAACATATTTATTAACATATCATCAGTTAGTATTTTTTTACTACAACATACAGCATATCACACTACATCATCATGTGTTGTATTACATCATCCTCAAAATATTAAGCATGCTATCATCTGACAAGTGTGTATGCAAGAGACGTCACTGCACCTCCGTCCAGGCTGGCTCATTCTACTCATGATCATCACCTACATATATTATAAAAACAAGTCAGTAACGAGTGTTACTGATCCAAAAATATAACTAATATCAAACTGGCTATGAAAGCAAACTCTCATATGAAAGAAAACATTCATATACTTGTCCTAAACTCTTTGAAGGACACCTACTAAGTAGCCACTGGGTTGCAAACCCGATAGCATCCCGAACTGACTGGTCTACTGATGCCTCTCTCGGCATTTTCTCAATTCATTTTCTTGATCCCTTAAGATTACCAGTATATCCTAAGCCATCTCCTTTCCTCCATCATTCTCCTGGCCTTGAGCACAAAGACCGAGTACTCTCAAGCAATCGCCTTTAGTACCCTTTGAACCATAAGTCCAAACATACATTGTACTAAACAGTACCCATAAACCTCCACATTTCTCCAAGTGTGAGGAACTCAAAATAGGAGTTGTCAGGATCCCTCGGGATTGGAATCCAGAGTCAGCTTTGACTGGCACGTGCGCACTCATGGTACGTACGAGTCGGTTTTCTCATCTCTCATCTCACTAAAAACTTGATAAAACTATATATAGGTCTGGGAAGGGATTTATATAATAGGCCAAAAGGCAACTTGTGGTGGATCTTATTTTCGAAAACATACTCGAGGGATCTCATCATCTAGGGTTACTAATCCGGAAGATCGATCAATTAAATGACCCTGGTTTAAGTAGGATTCGATAAAATGACACTTAACCCGTCCTGCAAGTAATAAAATAATACACAATAGAATAGAGCATAAAACAGAAAATGAGTCCTAACGGACCTGGTAGAAGCTCCAATTGTGTTCACACACCTAGGCAATGAGCTCCTACTCCACACCCACAAATCAAGACTAAATACTAACGCCCAATATAATGCATGAATGCTACACTCTTCATCAATCCATACACGACAATATATATTTACATACATTTAAATTCAAACTCTAATTCACTATTATCATCTGTTAACATGCACTTAAATTTAAACCAACACCTATTTACAATCACACCATTTGTATCACAATAAAATTATAAAACAATTCATTACCAAATAAAATCAGATAAAATTCTATATCTAATCATCAGAGCGACGATGACAAGGTTATGACTGGCTCGAGTGAGGATTGTGGGGAAAAGGGAAGGAAGAAAAGAAGAAGGAAGTTAGGTGAGGAGGATGGTGGTGGCTGGATGGATGACAGTGTCGGAGGTGTGGGATAAATAGATGTCAAGGAGGAAGAAAACGAGTGATCAGTGAGAAAAACGAATAGTCGCTGAGAAAAACACATAGTCGTATCGTAATTAAAACTTTCTAAAAAATAATACCAACTCATAATAATTCTAAAAAAATCCAGAAAAACCGGGGAAATCCCATAAAATGTAATACGCATCACAACATTACAATGACATGCTCTATAACTAATAACCCACCCAAACTTCCCGTAACGCGCTCTAGTGCGTTATTCGGCCTAAAAATTATTCTACGATCTAATTAAAATAAATAAAGAAAATCTGACATATTCTTATATATTCTGATAACTCATTCTACTATTGTCTTACTAACGTTATCATCATATACTTGGGCACACATAACATTCATAGTTCATAACAGAAGATTGGCCTCAGCTCGATAGACATGTTCTGAAATTAAACCGACTAAAAATAACAGTCAAACTGACCGGTTTAAAATATAAAACCCTGACTCAAATCATGGATTTTACAGTTGGCAATTATGTTAGTATATCAATTGAAATTAGAAAGTACCAAAAATATTATTTTTGCTTTGATTTTAAATTAAAAAATGTACAAAGCAACTTACAAACAAATTAGTTGAGCAAATTATAAGAGAGATGGGCGGTAAAATTGAATTATCTTCGCCTCAGGGGTTATTGAGAATAAAGAATTTAGATACTATGGGGAATGCATATTCTTCACAGGAAAAGTATAAATATACTTTCTTTAGAGAATTAGAGATAATCTATGAATTAATTAAATTTATTTGTTATTCAAATAGGTGAGAATCAAATGGGAAATCTATTCACTTGTTATGGGGGAAAATGAGAATTAAATGATGAATTGTTCTAAATTATTAAATTAATAAATAAAATTTTAAAAATAAAATATACTAGTAAAAACTTTTCACCAATATAAAAGCTAATTATAAATAATTTTTTATATAGTTATTTTTAAAGAGTAATTATAATTGTATTATGACATCATTGGTATATCTCAAATTAAAATTGGATGATTTATATGCTACCTGCCTTTAACTATCAACTCCCTTAATTGATCTTTTTTAGTACTCTACATTCAACCCGACCTCAAATGATCCCAAATCACCCAAAAACTAAAACTAAAACTAAAACTAAAAACTAAAAACTAAAAAAACAAAAACAAAACAAAAAAACTTTAAAAGGCCTAAAATCAAGTAATAGTACAAAGTTAATTGACTAACCACTATCATAAAAGAAATATAAATTACAACCTTGTCAAGTGTACCTATTGCACATAAATAAAAGAACATACAAAACACCATAAAAAACAAATAACCAATTTTGTATTATAGCTGAAGTTAATTTCAAATTCTCAACAAATGGTAGAATAAGCGATTTAAGATGATTTTTCCCAGCATAGCTTGTAGAAAAACCTATAAAATCTTAGTCATGCCAGATAAAACAAAATTTTAATATGGCCATCTATTGGGATAACAAAAAAACTCTGCAGTGTAAAATGATTCTTGAGAATATGTCGAACAGTAGAACCAGACTTTAAGTATCAAAAGTAATTGTATCGTCATCATCATCACTGAAAACCAGCTTTCACCTCTTTCTTATTCACTCCAAAAGCCTAAAACAACAAAACTTATGAGATCAACCATCAAGTAGCAACCTACTACATGATAATAAACAACATAAACAACTAAGCAACATGAATAAATTAAGGAATCATAAGAAATGACCAAGTTAAAAAATCATGTACAAAACATACATCACATTTAGCATTCATGACCAAATAGTATACCACAAGTGGTGCACTTAATCTTTATCATCTAACAAAGAGTGGCACATAAACTACAAAATTAAAATAGATTTATTACGAAGTATATAACAAGTGGAGATACTTAACTTGTTTAGTAGTCATAAACATCAATCATACACGTCTTTTCTCAATTGGCAAACCAATAAATTGTTGTGTTCGCTCTCTTGAAGTCATGAAATCAGCAGCACAGAAATTCCAAATCAACCTCCAAATTTGGAATTTCATTAAGAGCTTTCGACCAATCATCTTTTTTAAACTTGGCTTTCATTTAATACCTCTTGTCACTAAAGGTTTCAAGTGCTTCATTCAATAATAATACATCATCTTTTGTCTTCAACAATAGTTTTTATTTTCCCACGAGAAGTAGATGATGCTTTTGGTTAAAAACTTCATCTTTTGTATGGTTATCTTGATCCATATCCAACACATCTTCACATCCAAATCCGCTTGTTTCTTTTAAAACTTTGAAAACGCCATATGTTGTCTTTAAAGCTTTGAAATGGGACTTTATATTGTCCTGAGTAATGCCAAGACTCATCTCATGGTAAAGCAAGTAAAAACTTCTTTCCAAACCTCTTTAGAGAATGTCCCATCTTGTAACCTTCTTCCTTCGTGAATGAATTCTACTAAAATATCAAGTAAACACTTGTCATGCTGGCTCCCATGAAATATAACTTTTTCCTCTTTTCTCTTCTAAAACAAAATCAAATCACTTGATTAACTGCATCACAAGATAAATTGCACAATAGTTAAACACGAAGCAAAGTTAAAATAAATGTCAAAAAGTATATGTTAAACCCATGGTTGCATGAATCGGAATCGGAATCGAATCGGTTTTCCAGGGAGTCGGAATCGGAATCGGAATCGGTCTGAATCGGCCATGAATCGGTTCAGTTGAATCGGTCCAAATTAGTTTAATCGGTCATATATAACAATTTGACAATTCATAATATAAATATATTAAGATTAGGTATTGATGTTATTTTGATATTATTCTGTGTATTATAATTTATGATATTTTTAAATATTTTTTAAGATTTTTTAAAATTATTTAGAATTAATTATTATTTTTAACTCGAGTTAGACTCGAGTCAACTTTTAATTACGAGAATGCCAACCTCCGCTCTTCGCCCCGCCGCCGCCGCCGTGGCCCGGTCGGCGGCGAGTCTCATGGCGGCGATGTCGGAGGATGTCGGCAGCCGATCGGACGAACAGTCAACGGCCCGGAGTCGGCGACGATTCGTGCGTCACAGCCCGATTCGGTCGCCGTCAGCGGCACGTTACGAGGTCGGCGGCGAGGTCGGCAGCCTGGTCGGCGGCGAGCCCGGAGTCGGGGACGCATGGCGGAGGGCGGAAATGGGGCGGCGGCGAGCGGACGAGCGGCGGCGGTGTGGGGGAGCGGGTTTGATTTTAGGTTTTTAAATTCTAAATTACCATTTTACCCATGCTTAAATAATTTAATAAAAATCATACCTATGGTATTTTAGTAATTTCCTAAAAAACCGATTCCGATTTAAATCGCCCGATTCCGATTCCAAGTTAAATCGGTCGGAATCGGTCGAACTCGGGCGATTCGGTGACCGATTCGGCCCGAAATCGGATCGGCGCAATGCCGATCCGATTTAAATCGGTCGATTCTGCACGGAATCGGCCGATTCGTGCATCAGAGGTTAAACCACATCATTGGCGTCTATGCTCGGACGAGGTTTTCTCTCAATGAATGACATCACTTGTTTCTTAACTAGAGCTTCTTCAAGAGAGAGGCTAATAAAAAAATATCGGTTAAAATAGAAAATTTAAATAACTTTGATATGTTTGTGTAATTATCTAGGCAAATATAAATCAAAACCATTTGGAAAACAAAGCTGCCTACTTTTACAAAATAGAAAACTTATTAAAAGAACCCCAAAAAAAAGTATCAAAGGCACCCAAACTCAATGCCAAAACATTCATAGCTAGTAGCCATCTCTAGAGTTGGAAATAGACTTGTGAATCCGATCAAGTCTAGCATAATGTTTTTAGAGCAACTTCTGGTCAATGGCCATGGAGTAATCCTTTTTGCCAGGGGAAGATGTGGGCAAAGTAGGAGGAGGAGAAAGAGAAGCAGCAACAGAGAAGACATGGGTATTCCTCCTGGTTTGGCTTGATTTTGATGGAGAGGGAAGAATCAAAGAAGAATAGTATATATGACGATGAGTTGAATATATAAGATAGATATATAGATGAGAAGAGAAGAGGGAAGGAGTGGTTTACTATAAGGAAAAGGGAAGAGCAAAGTGTTGTATAAATATGCATGAAAGTGGCTAGTTGTCACCATTTCTTGTAACAACGATTCTTATCAGATTATTACATGATTAACATTCGAATCGTCATATGCCCTAGCAGATGAAAACAATAAAGGAAGAAGCATTTAAAAAATCTACTTCATATTTCTTTTACCGCCAATTTCTCACTGTGAATACAATATAAATAAAATAAAATCAAATATTCAATTCCTTCCTAGCATGGTTGCATGAATCGGAATCGGAATCGGAATCGGTCTGAATCGGCCAGGAATCGGTTCAGTTGAATCGGTCCAAATTAGTTTAATCGGTCATATATAATAATTTGACAATTCATAATATAAATATATTAAGATTAGGTATTGATGTTATTTTGATATTATTCTGTGTATTATAGTTTATGATATTTTTAAATATTTTTTAAGATTTTTTTAAAATTATTTAGAATTAATTATTATTTTTAACTCGAGTTAGACTCGAGTCAACTTTTAATTATGAGAATGCCACCCTCCGCTCTTTACCCCCGCCGCCGCCGGCGGCCCGGTCGGCGGCGAGTCTCGCGGCGGCGATGTCGGAGGATGTCGGCAGCCCGGTCGGACGAACAGTCGGCGGCCCGGAGTCGAGCGGCGATTCGTGCGTCACAGCCCGATTCGGTCCGGCCACACGTCGACGGCGACGTTGCGAGGTCGGCGGCGAGGTCGGCAGCCCGGTCGGCGGCGAGCCCGGAGTCGGGGACGCACGGCGGAGGGCGGAAACGGGGCGGCGGCGGGCGGACGAGCGGCGGCGGTGTGGGGGGAGCGGGTTTGATTTTAGGTTTTTAAAATCCAAATTACCATTTTACCCATGCTTAAATAATTTAATAAAAATCATACCTAGGGTATTTTAGTAATTTCTTAAAAAACCGATTCCGATTTAAATCGGCCGATTCCGATTCCGAGTTAAATCGGTCGGAATCGGTCGAACTCGGGCGATTCGGTGACCGATTCGGGGCCGACCGATTCGGCCCCGAAATCGGATCGGCGCGATGCCGATCCGATTTAAATCGGCCGATTCCGCACGGAATCGGCCGATTCGTGCATCAGAGCTTCCTAGAACTAAGGAGAAAATATTGGTCTAAATTAGTCAATACTTCTTTTTTAACGTATACAAATTAATCACTTACCTAAAGAATCAATAGAACAGTATCTGAAACTTACAAATAATCATTCAACCACCAATAAAATAAACAAATATGGTAGAATGCTCTTCAAAACCTTTGAGACATCCCAATTGAACTTCTTCCCAATGTTGGAGAGATGGTTGCCTTCTCGCTCGATTAAGCTCTCCTACATACCAAAAACCTATCCAATATCCTCAAAATGACAGCAATCTCAAAGAATGAATTAACAAAACACACATACGGTTTCTTTGCTAGTGCGGCAACCCGGCAGCCACTGGAATAGGCCGTTGACAAGGTCCTTATCGGTGAGCTTGAGGCAAAGCTTGGAAGAGAGGGCTTGAATACTTGGGAGGAAGGGCGATGGAGCTGCCCGAAGGGATCAGATAGTAGCATGGTGACCACCCCTAATAGTTGCCCTTCACCCTCTCCCTCACCATTGGTCGTTCCCATACTCCCAACCCCCAACGCGATTCCAATTCTCTCCCAACAAGGGTGAGAATCACTTCTCTTTTTGAACGACAGGTGGGTTGAACAGAGGACTTATATGCGAAAAGTAAGAATATGATTCCCCATATGGTCTCACATTTCAATAAGCCAACAATTTAATTCTTCATTGAGAATTTCCCTATAGAAACTCTATCTTCCTTCTCAATAACCCCCGTTGCCTCTTTTATTGGTCTCATTCTCTCAATGCTCTCATTTCTTTTCTTTTCTCTTCTCAAATTCATCCCATTTCCTTCTTAAGTTCTTTAGTGCTCTTGTTATCTGATCGTGGTCATTCAATCAACCAATATTGAATATGGATCCCACTTAGAATTATCAGCATTGTTACAATCTAAGAAGTTGAGCCATTGATCTTCCAAAACCAGGAAATCCTAACAAAATGGTTTGAGAGCAAGATGACATCGATCCTTGAGTATGTCAAATTTAAAACGATGTTAGGGATCTAACACTTTCACCAACAAAAAAGCTTTTACCAACCTTAAATCTGGTTGCTAAAAATTGGGTTTTCGGTGGTAAAAAGTAATCATGACTAGATTTGCAATGGAAAACGGGCGGTAACTAAATACTTAGTTACAAACAATTTTTGTCACTAGAATTGCTAGTTATGATCGCAAACTTTGCGACTACTTTTCTATTATTAAGCCATTGAAAAAAATTAAAAATATTGTAATTTAATATTAACTATTCCTCTCAAATCTTGATTAATTTTATCTACTACTATCTCACTCTTGACTCCCAGAAGATTCAAACCACCAGCTAAATCGATAAAATTAATTGTGCTTTCACCTTATATAAGTTGGAAATTCTTCTTAAAAGCATATGTAATTTATTACCATGCAATGAGACAAAAATAATTAAGAAACAATTATTAAAGAGCTTCTTAAAAGAAAATGGAGGATGTTTTGTAATACTGTCGTGGGAGAATTAAAACTAATTATCAAAACTTTTTTTTAATAACAATAAGATTGTCCTCTATTTTAAATTTTTTTAAGGGTCTATTTGGTTGGCATAAAAATGATATAAATTAAAATTAATTTAGTAAAAAATGAAAATACAACAAAATGAAATGATTCAAAAAATTTAAAAATTTTCTATATAGATTTGAATAGTAGGAAATAAGATGAAAATAAAATATTTCTTTCTCATGTGTGTCTCACAAAATTTTCCCGAACTTTCTTTTGTTTTTCACAGTAAAACCTATTTTGTATTATTTGTACAAAAACTTGCTTTGACTAAAAATAAATTTTCTTATGTCTGGATTTCTAAACAACCAAACACAAAGAAATTCTTTATCTCTTGATTTTATATTTATTTTGTTTAATTTTGGGACAACCAAATAGACCCTAAGGGAGCAGTCTACCGACAAACAGTCGCGGCGGCCAAGGGCTATCACCGTTGACCCTGGGATAGCTGGACCCAGTTGCCCTGGCTAGCCTCGATTGCCAACCTTGACCCGCAGTTATTACAATTTAAAAGAAAAATAATTAAATTTGGCTAGGGGTATTTAAGATATTTTAAAAATTTTCCTTATTTTTGGTAATTATATTTGATTTTCCTACTAGCTGATAATATATCAAAAGTTGATTCTCTTTTTCTGCTAAAAAACTCATTTTTAAATACACTTCTAATAAATAAAAATAATAAATATTTTCGTCTGAGTTACATCAACAACAATTGTTTCAACCATTCCCTTTATTACTATGTGCAACATAAACAAGATACCGTCAAACAATATGCAAGTAAAAGGCTGAGGATGATCAATATGGCTTACCTCTGTTTCGAAAATAGTCATTATCTTATTTACAATCAGCTGGCGAAACAAGTAGATGACTACGCTAATCATAAATATATATATATATATATATATATAATTACAAGGGCACCCTAGATCATCTAAAACAAAAAACTAAAAACAAATAAAAAAAAACTCCCCTACCCCCTCCCCAACCACCTTAGGTCATATATGGCAAGATCCTGTTGCCGGATATAAATGATGACAGTAAGATTCAGTCGCTAGCATTTTTTTCTTTAAAACTTTATAGTCGACGACCATTCTAGCTACCGGCAACCGTATCTGGCCAAGTGCAACCGGATCTAATGACACACTAGTCAACTAGGAGTAGGCGCACTTCGCCAAATTTGGTCACTAGCTAATGAGCTTTTTACTTTGAAGATCAATTAGATCGCCAACAGCCGGATCCAACCATATGCAACTAGATCTAGCTGCCAAGATCTAATGGCTACCCATGATTTTTTTTTAATAATTTGATCTAGGTTATCCTTTGTAATTAGATAACCCGAATTAAAATGGGTCCATGAAAAATAATTGGATGGCCCATATTAAAATGGGCTAAAAAGAAATAACCTTAGCCACTACTAGCTTGCAAGAGTACTTTATCAAAAAGACCACCTATGACAAAATAACGAGGAAATAAAAAGGACAATCTAATTTTAAATTAAGCAGATCGATGTTCCCGATCAAGCTATGACAATTAGGTAATATTATTATCTTTGTTGAAAAGATTAATATAATTACTTTGTATGACAAATCGTTGTAATATGAAATCTGTTGCTCTCTTCCCATCCTTATAGGCCATAATTAGTATACAAGTCTATAGCATAATTTTAGCATTAGCAACTATCTTTACCTATAAATTATTATTATATGTAATGAGCCGGTGCAAATTAATGAGTCTAAATTATTTTTTAAAACATAATTAACTAAGTTAAAGATTTATCGTTACATCCTCACTAAAATATTGGATCATACCTTGATATTAAGTATTGGATATAACTAATCTTGTGGGGGTCTTACAACACGTAATCTTGGAAGTGGGATATTTAGTAGCTTGGAAAAACAGGAGAGAAAAAAACAATTGGGCCGGTTAGATAAACAAGAGAAGCCCATAGTGGTGTGGTTGTCGGCATAACCAGCCCATCTCATAATCAATTGGTTGGGCTTAATCTCTTATTTGGTGAGGACTTGGTCGTTAACCGAGTCTAAAACAGTGGGTGCTAATAGCTCCATCAATTTCCTACTTGTTCTTATTCAATTCGATTTCCAACTCGATTCGATTTAGTTCAAGTTGAAGTTTTATTAACTCAAATTCAATTAGAATGAGCGTATCCCTACTCTGGTCAACTTGATTGGAAGCCTGATATTATAATGCATTAAATTAAATACAATGTTTTATATAGTCATTAACATAAAATATTTAAAAATTTGATAAATAAATTTATTTATGTCATAATAATGATTCTACTTGATAAAATTATTGTCTTTGTGCTTAAATATATTTGACATAAAATTTATGGGTAACCAAACTATTTAATCGTTTAAAACTAATTATATTTTATTTATATGAAATATAAATATAAATAAGAAAAGTTCAAGTTGGCTCAGGCTTCATTCAAACTCATGGTAGCTTGAATCTTAATCCAAATTCGATTAAGGTAGATATTTGACTTCATAAAACTAAGGGCTCAATTTGAAGTTTGACTCAAAGTCACTAAACGTTGATCATGTGATTTGGCTTCTTGACTTGACTTTAATAAGAGCTCAATATTTATATGAAAAATAAGATTTTTCGTATGTATATTAAATTTGAACATTTTACCATAAGAACATATATATATATATATATATATATATATATATATGTATATATCAACATTATTGTATGGTCGGAAAAACAAGCATGATTATTTGAAAAGGAAAAAATGTTTTGTCTAAAATACTCTCACTTAAAACATTTAAACAAATTTAACCAAAATTATAAGCTCAATATTTATATAAAAAATCAAGATTTTTTATATGTATATTAAATTTGAACTTTTTACCATAAAAAGAAACATGTTTTTTGATATTATTGTATGATGAGAAAATCAAGCATATTTATTAGAAAAAGAAAAAACATAATTTGTCCAAAATACCCTCACTTAAAATTTTAAACAAATTTAACCAAGATTATAAATATAAAAAATTAGGTATGGGCCTTGAGTGAAAAAGTTTTTTTATTTTTAAATTTTAAATTTTAATTTTATTATAAAACCAATTGAATGATAACTTTGTCATTATAACAAAAAATCCCATTTTTGATAATTAACTTTGAATTTCTCACTACTTAGCAATATTAAAATTATTCTCTCTTTTTTGTAAAAAAATTCATCAAATTTCCTTAAATGGGTTTAACTAAAGTAATAAAATGGCATAGCATAACTAATAATTTTAAATAAAATATATAATTTTAAAAAAAACTAAGTTATTTTATAGTCAAATCACCATTAATTGAGATACTTTGACTTTACTGTAAAATCATAATGTAAATTAACATAAAAAGAGGACCATCCATAAGATATGAAGGGAAAAGTTTATATGAGTGTAGGGCTTAAAGTTATTTTTGTCTGAAATTCTAATTTGGGTTGTTTAATCATAAGGACGTCCTGAATTTAATGACGATTAAGTTTGGCTATCCAAGCCGAGCAATTTAAAAATAAAAATTGTTGTTGATTAACTCGACCCAATCTAGCTAAAGGCCCAAAGGCAACTTGGTTTAGTTGTGACCAAATATCGTAACAAGCGTGGTTTGATTGGTGCAACTTCATCCGGACGCTAGTGACTTCGAGGTAGGGGTAAAGTTTTTTCTTCTTTTTTTCTTTAATAAAAATAGATTAAGGCCGTCTTTTAATCAAACAGCCTATGCTATTAAACTTTGGAATTTCTTGCCCTAGCTCATCTATGCGCCTCTCTGATATACAATGTACAGGTTTATGTTTATACTCAACTCTGAGTACTAATAGCGATACTAATATGCTAAAGCTTGAAAGCTCAAGAAAATTCGTGTCATTCATCCGATAAACCGTCTACATTCAAAAGCCGTCTACATTCAAAAATTTCAAAGACAAATGAGCTCTAACTATTTATTTAATTTTGACTAATCATTAACTGATCAATAATAATAGTTAGAAAAGAAAAAAGAAAAAAAATGAGATTAACAGAAATAAACGCCCAAGAAGGAGAGGGGACGGTGGTGTAGAGATGTGAGGGAGAAGAGAAGAGACGAAGGGGAACTTGAGCAAACCCCACACCAAGCACAGGTCGCCCGTCGAGACTCGAACTTTGGCGAAGGCAGCGTCCCCTCTACCCTCCCAACCTTCCTCAACACAACAAGTTCCTCATCCTCCTTCATCATTCTTCCTTTTTCATCTTCTTCTTCCACGCTTGATTCCATTGAGTGACTCTGATCCGTAGTACCCTCCCGTCAACCCCCAATTCCTTCGTCTTTCTTCTTCTTCTTCTTCTTTTTCTTCTCCATAAATTATTACTTGGTGGTACTGCTACTTGTTGTGCTTCTGGGTTTGATTGCCGATTGCGCGATTGCGCGATTGCTCGATTGCCAACCATGGGTTTGGAGTCGTCGGGAACGTGATCCTCCCTTTTGATTTCTTCCTCCCTTCCTTGGGTCTATAGATTACTATTGTTATTGTTATTGTTCGTATTCCATGGAAGAGGGGGTGTCGGGGGACGGCGATTCTCATGTTCCGTCGTCTTCCGACAGAGTCCGTTGCTGGAAGGGTGCTTTCCGTCCTTATGCCAAATCTCCGCCTTCTACTGCTCCCGCCTCGCTCCGGGTCGTCGTCAAAAGACCTGTAAGTGTTCTTGTGTTTGTTTTTATTTCGCGATTCGTTCTTTCGCATGCAATGTTTTTTTGTTCTTGTAAAACTCGAATTTGGAGACAAAAGGTTCGGCTGTTTGCGGATGCGTCTTCAAAGAGCTTGCTTTTATGTTTTGGTTGTATGTTGAGTGCAGTTTTTACTGCGAAAGGTCAGTTCTTTGCCGCTTGTTTTTCTTAGTAGAAGCAGCAAATTTAAACGCTGATCTGTAAGATGGTGGCGGACTAGTTAATTATGAGTGATGTTGTAGCGGGATTGGTTAATTAGCTTGGTTGCAGCTTGAAACACCAATTTGGAACTGTCCGTTAGCTCCTATGTACAATTGTTGGGTGATTCTCCCGAGTGGGGCGAAAAGGTAAAAAAATGGGCTTGTTCCTGTTTACGCTTGAAGCCCTTTAACAGCTTCTAGGAGAAATCAGAATTGCAGTTTCAGTTAAAGGTGTCAAATGAGCTACCACATGACGCGATAACCCTTCTTGTTTCTCTTTTTCTTATCTCTTTGCTATATCATCTGATTGTCTTTAAATTTGTTTGCATCATTTTTTTCTAGCATCTTATTTCTCTTTGAATTGTTACAACTTCAAGACCTCATCTGTGTGCAGCTGTTGGTGAGATTGACGAAAGATATTGTTGAAACCTATACCACTTGTAATCCAGAATTCAAATATTCTGAAGCAAATAACCCGAAAAGGTTTCTCACAAGTCCGTCCATTGGAGTGAAAAATGAGGGCTGTGATAACGTGAATTCAGATCTCATCTTAAGTTTGAACTATGTTCTCATCAATGACTTCCAACAAAGGTTGGGTTTTTTCTTGTCCTTTATTCCTGTTTAGTGATATTATAGTTAGATTCCTTATTGTATGTGTTATCTATGTGTTATATGGATAATTTTCCTAATAATGAAATATGACATGGCGAGAAAAAAAGGAGCGAAATTTAGATGCAGCATTTCCAAGAGTTCATCTGTCTGGAACCAAGGGGGAGGAGGGGGTTTGTTAAAATCTAATTGTCCACCGATTTCAGCCCTATCAGATTTGTTGCTTCCCTATATTTTGTGATATTTTTAAAATGCCTGCTGAGAGCACATCTCTAATTGATGTTGGCAAGCCCTCTAATTTTTTAAAGGTGCTTTTGTATTACCTGTATTCTTGTGGTAGTCTCCCACTTCAGTCATGTAACGCATGCAATGAGTTTCTCAGTATATCACTATGTTTTGTTCATAAAATCATACGTTATATCACAGTTCAATGTAAACTATTAACTGCTTGAGATATGCATGAATTTGAGAATCCCCATTGTCCTGGACTTCCCTATGACAGCTCTAATGTGTTCATGTCAATGGACTGTGGACAACTGTCTTATTCTTCTTGTAGTTAGTTATCCATGATTTTACAGTTTGTGACTTGTTGTTGTAGCAAATTCACAGTATGCACTCACTGACTTGGATAAAGTTTTTTTTTCTTGTCAATTTTGATAAGTTTGTGAATATTTTTGTGAAAATGTTAAGCTAATTGCTGCCCAATAGCCTCTGACATTGCAACCTAGTTTATACACATATTTCAACAAGCCACAATCATGTTAAGATGACAGAGACAAAGACAGTATCGAAAAATGAGAGGGAAGAAAGAGAACTGGAGGTAGAAAATTGACAGCCATAGGTTTATATATTCAAAAGATAAAATAGGTTAATGTCTAAATATCATAAATAAAAAAAACCATAAAAATTAGGTCCAATAACAGAAATTAATGTTTTGGGACTGCAACTCTGACAATTTCTCATAGAACCTGGTACAAATGAAAGTTGCGAGAACAATGAATCTGTTACCTTTTAGCAAGTTCTACTATTCTTCTTTGATGCAGAGCATTTAAAATGAAATTTCAATTAAGGATTACTTGTATTTTTAGGTGGAGTATATTAGGAAGTGTTCACTCCATTTGAGATAAGGAATGTTGATTGGGAATTTTTATTCAATTTTTTACCAAATTAGGATGTTGTTTTACTGAAGAGTTGGAGTCTACTTCAATAACTTAGATTTAGCATCATATAACTTTTTTTTTTGGTTTGAAATTCAAATAATGTTTATTCTTCTGTTTTGTTATCTCCTCTCTTTTTTGTTGCATCTTTACCTAATTTTCTACCTTATGCAGTGTGTTTTTTTTCTTGAGTCTCCATGAAAGTGAGGCATTTGGTATTGAGCAAAAATTAAAGTCTGCTTACTTCCATTTATGTCTTTTACTGTTGTAGATTTTTCTTCTTCATATTAACCAATTATATTTTGTTTGTAGTAGCAATGTAGGTCCATAGGAGAAGTAATGGCAAAGTTTTGACCACCAGATGCCTCACTGTCACTAACCCTTACTTATTTGGGTTTGGTACGGGCTGTGCAAAAGAAATGACATTTGTAGGTAGTACCAAGCGGAGGGTGACAGTTTGTATCCTCAATTATTTGGGAATAGGTGTGTTAGTAAATAGGGTGTGAGTGTAAGCAAATATTAAGTGGTTCCCTGTACTAACAATGTGAGCTTTTGGGACAAGTGATCACAACCATTTAAAACTTACATGGTATTAGAGTTAAAGGATAGGGTTTGAATCCCATTGGTATATATGCCTAGGGAATCTTAATTTGCCCCATTTTATGCCCATGGATTATTTTCCTTGTGTTTGTCCACTTGGTACGGCTTAATAATTTTCTTGCATGTGAGGGGGTGTTAGTAAATAGCATGTGAGGGGGAGTGTTAGTAAATATTAAGTGGTTCCCTTTCCTAATAGCTTGAGCTTTTGAGACACAAGTAGCTAGACCATCTAAAATTTACAAGTTGGATGGTGAAGATGATAGTGTATAGTTTATTCACATAATTGAAAAAAGACAGCCCTCTGATACAGCTGAATGCTTGATTTAGCTTCCATTTTTTTTCCTTTTAATCTGGGAGATGGATGGAGATCCAACTTCCTCCTTGCTTTGCTAGAGTAGCTTCAGGAACAGGGCTGTAAATATGGGACTTTCGGGGGCCACTGATTGCCTGGCAGGAAGTAAACGCTCTCAATTTTAATAGGCATTAATGGATCTGTTGCATGTCAACATGGCCACCATCTTTGTGTTCTATTACTTGACTAGCATGGAAGACAGTGATGGATGGTAAAGAGAGGTGGGAATGCATTCCTGCTTTTATTATATTTGATTATGTGGTTGCCTAATCTGTAGCAGGAAAAACTTTCTTCACTTCCGACAGTGGAACTGGTAATGGGCCGATGGGAAAACTTTGAGATACTCAATGTAACAGGAAATTTGAATCATACAACTTGTCTGTTTGGGATTGCATCTAGAAGAATGGTTGATATGGCTGACCATGTCAGCTATTATGTACCCCATAAATTCTATTAATTAGCATCAAGTAAGAAAATTAATGGGGCACTCACTTTGTTAAAATATGGTGGTTGCGTGATGAATTAAACCCCTAGTGGCTGCAAATGATATTTGTTTGAAAATATTTGAGCTGAGTACAGCTGCCTAGCACCCCCTTCCAAATGTTATATGCCGCATGCTACTTAAGGACAGGCTGTGTACTAATGCTTCTTAAGGTCATACCCTACTTTTTACTTAATGATTCTTTAAGTGTTTTTGAAGGAGGTACTGGATTTTTCTGCAAGTTTTAATGTTGGGGTGTGTAGGTATCAAGATAATTGGTCTTGCAAATGATGGCAGATCTATAAGTAACTGGTGCAATGATGATAAGTATCTTTAATCAGGTATATTGTCAAGGATATACTTGGCCAAGGGACATTTGGACAAGTTGCTAAGTGTCAGGTTTCAGAAACTGACAATTATGTTGCTGTCAAAATCATAAAAAATCAACTTGCGTATTACCAACAAGCACTCGTGGAAGTGATGATTCTGAATATGGTAAATATGATTGGCTGTTTTTTTTGCCATTCAAAAAGCTACCCTGAACTGAAAAGTGATTTTCAATCTGCAGCTGAACACAAAATTTGACCCTGAAGACAAGAATCATATAGTTCGGGTTCTTGATTATTTTGTGCATCAAAGTCACTTATGCATCACATTTGAAATGCTTGGATCAAATCTGTAAGTTGAATGTCTTCTTCATGATAATTTTATTGAACTTCAAACAAATATTATTCTTCATGATGTTAAATTTTTTTACGAACTTATTGTTATGTTTTACCCAGATACGAACTTATACGGCATAATTCATTCAAAGGATTGCCTCTTAGCATCATCCGAGACTTCTCTAATCAGGTTTTGTCTAAAAATAGTGATGTTTCTGTGCATGCCCATTTTTTGTGGAACTGTTGTCAAAGAAAAATATACTGAAATATTCTTATCCTTCTTGTATTTAATTTGCTAGATTCTACGAGCATTAGTTGTGATGAAAGAAGCAGGTGTAATCCATTGCGATCTCAAGCCAGAAAACATTCTAATGTCAACCAGGTTAGATGTTTGCCATTATTATTGACTGCTAGTGTTGCTTTTGTTCTTCAGTAAGTTTGAAAGCCCTGGTCTCCACCTCACAGATTGAATCAACCAGAAGTTAAGATTATTGATTTTGGGTCGGCTTGTTTGGAGAATCAAACAGTTTACTCCTATATTCAGGTTTGTCTTTGACAAGACTAGTTATTTCATGAACTATACATGACATGGCATATTCTGACTCTGTTGATCCTTTCTTTTCATTCCCTTGTTCTCCAGAGCCGCTACTACAGGTCACCTGAAGTTCTTCTTGGTTACCCGTATCCTTGAGAATGTAATTTGTAGTTGTTACTGTATGAACTTTTTCTGCTTTCAATAGAGAATCTAGTTGTGCTGCTTGACCATATTCACCAGATATACTACTGCCATTGATATGTGGTCTTTTGGATGTGTTGTTGCTGAGTTATATCTGGGGCTTCCATTGTTCCCAGGAGCTTCAGAGTATGATCTTCTTAAGAGAATGATTGACACTTTGGGGTATACATTTCTTACTCTTTAACTGTGAAGTTTTGTTGTAATATTTTCCAGTCTAAAAGCAATCTATCAATGTGTTAGTATTTGTGCGTTTCCATATTCTGCTTTCTGAATAGTCTCTTTATGTTTCAACGGATAGGGAGCAGCCACCTGATCATATGTTGAGGGTTGCAAAAAACACTAATAAGTTTTTCAAACATGTTGGTGGTTTCCATCACTTGGTCGAAGATGATGTAAGCAGGAGGGGAAGATGTGCCTATCAGCTACTATCTATAGAAGAATGTGAAGCTGTAAGTTTTCTTTCTCCAATCTAATTAGTAAAGGTTTGTAGTGGTAATGTGTAAAATCTCACTTTATTCCTGGCCTTCTATTGCTAGAGAAACACAAAGAAACCAGTGATGGGAAAGCAATATTTCAATTTTGTGAACCTCGATGATATTGTGAAAAACTATCCTTATCGAAAGAATCTATCAGATGAGGAGATGTCAGAAGGTTTGTTTTCAACTAATTGCAGTACTAACAGGGAATGGTTTCATATTCTATGAATCTGATGGAGGTGGAAATTTTGTTGTTTCAGAAAACCGTAGTCGTTTGGCCTTGATGGATTTTCTCAGGGGTCTTGTAGAATTTGACCCAGTGAAGCGGTGGTCCCCTATGCAGGTAGTTGTTAAATTATGTTGGGCATTGATTGGTTTTGTTAATTTAGTCAAAGTGATGCATCTATTGTATTTATGTTACTCAGGCAGTGCATCATCCTTTTGTCACTGGTGAACCTTTTATGTGCCCCTACAAACCTTCTCCTGAGACCCCTCGCATTGTAAGTATTATCATGTATTCCTGTTGTCAGTTTTTAATATCAATGCTTTAATCGCTTTACCTCACTTTTGTGTATTATTCTCAAACCAGTTTGATCAATTATGCTTCTATTTGAATGAAAGTCATGTGAAAGTTGCATTTTGATGATCTGAACTTTCTGTACTTAGCATATGGGCCAGAATGTTATGGTGGATCACAATCCTGGGGGAGGTCACTGGTTTGCTGCGGGATTGTCTCCTCAGGTTGGTGTTTTTTATGATTTTTGAACTATATTTCTGTTTCTATTTGAATTTGTGGAGAGTGGCGGTGCTGATTGATGGAGTTTCTATGGATATTAGAAAAACTGAACTAATGTAATAAATTCATAACCCAAATCCTATCATTTAACTTTTTGCCCACCATACCCAAACCTGACCATTTACTAACCTGAATCCAGCCATTTAAAACCTATTAAACAATGAATAGCCGAGTATCTAGTTCCTCATTACCATTGGTGCGACGATTTAAATCACTTGAATGCCCAGTTAACCAACACATAACAATAAGATTTACTGGCTTTTATGAAAGTGTACATTGTATGCTATACAGAACCAAATGAGCAACTAACATGATCCATTACAGTAATCAAACTTTTACTCTCGGCAGCTGAAATATATCACAAGATTCAACAACCAGCGACTAGAACCTAAACACAAAAAGAAAGTGCCGATAATGGACAATTATTTCAAAAATCATCTAAAAACTTACATTATAGATGAATATAAACTTGATAAGTCATATTTGAGCAGTAGGGAACTTTTGGGAGTGGTTGACCAATGGTTCTTGGCAAAAGCTGTACACCGAACACTTAAGAATGATGTGCGAAAATAGGTATCCTTTAGGTAAAAAAATCTCCAAAAGAAAGAGACAATGGGAAAAGAAAGGACAGAGAAGTCAAACCACCCCAAATGAGATTCCTGTTGAAGATAACTCTGCAAAAGGAGCTTCATAGTCAAACCGAGACCTTCACCTCACATCTTTTGTGATGGTCGCTGTCAACACGGCAAAGTTGTCATAGACAGAGCTGAGCATGAGAGGGGAAGAAGTGACAGGGTAGGGGAAAGATTCTACACGTAGTCGGGATAGCGACAGACAGCAATGGTGCGCTTGACAGTGGAGGTGTTGTTGATAACAGTCTGTTCTATAAAATATCCTCGATGTGACTTTTGTGAGCTCTTCCAATATAATGGTATAGTATTGTGTTGATATCGTCTGTGCCTCTGAAATTAATGAAAAGAATTGCTCTTCCTGATTATTTAGAGAAAATCCAAAAAAGTGTAGAAAATATTGACTCACGACCCACTCTCTTAGACAATGCTATATGTCATGTTAAAAAATGCAATTTCTGAAAATCCCCTTCATGGTGGTGGTTGAATCCATCTGAAATGGAGTTTATCCCACTGTTCATAACCTCCAAGCTGAAGGTTGGTTTCATACAAGCCAAGCTCAGGCAGTGTAGAACTCTGCAGGACTTAGCTTCTTGGCACCCAGAGAGAAGTTTGGGAAAGGCTTCACAAGAAGCTTAGATACTGTATGCGTTGATGCTCATTGCAACTTGTGCTATTACATAGCATGTTACTGATTTTAATGTTTTCTTTTTGACATCTATTTACCTTCATTTTCAGTTTTACACCATTTTGAGCAGGTTTTTGTTTTGTAACCTGCTTAGGTTGCGAAAGTGAACAAAGGCTATATGCAAAACAGTTCTCAGTATCAGATGCCCCCTGCTTGTCATGCTAACATTTATGGAAGTTTGGGAAGCTATGGAAGCTACAGTGAAGGACTTGGTCTTGGAGGAAGCTGTGGAAGTTATGGTGATGGTGGATTGTACGGATGCCATTCATCCTTTCTTGGTCATTCCGGTATGAGCATTCACCATCCTGGCATGTCGGTCTTAGGTGTGAGTCCGGATGCTGCAAGGTGGAGAAATCAGCACATAACTCTTGGCAATGGCTTTGGTCCAAGTCCAGCTGGTGGATCTGTTCTTTGTTCAATGTCCCTGGGTGCTAGTCCTTCACAATATACTCCACCCAACTCTCAAATACAATTTTCAACTGGTTCTCCGGGGAAGTATTCATCACCATCCTCTCCTGCAAGAGGTAGTGTAACTGGTATTCAAGGGTCACCCCTAGCCAAGGGAGCTACATCAAGCCACTTTCATGGAAGAAGGAACTTGGGATATAATCACGGGGCTTCATTTATGCAACATCAGGAAGATAACCTCATCACTCAACATTTTCATGGGCATAAACTTGATGCCACTAAGTGGAGTCATCTCCCTGATGGGAATGCTTGTGGTGGGCATGCAACTTCTTCTCAAAGCATGCAGCCAGCAAATCCTATGAGTCAGAGCTGGAGGCCACAAAAGGGTGGAAAAGGTGCTTCTGCAGGGTTATCTGTATGCCTTCATCACCAAGACAATAAACCATTGTCCATTACTCATGACTCCCAGGGCACTTCATCCTTGGAGCATTCGGATAAATTGGAGAATAATTCCTCTCCACCGGATCCAGGGGATTGGGATCCCAATTACAGGCACATCTTGAGTCCTTGACCAATTTCCACCTGCTACCTTTTAAGCTTATGCAAAATAATTTTTCTCTAGAGTTACAAATGTGTTTATTTTGATCCAGTGATGAACTACTACTGCAAGATTTGTCCGTGGATGTGAACCATCTTACATCTGGCATTGTAAATGGCCTGCATCTTGGTCAACCTTCAAACTCCTTTTCTCAAGCAAGTGGAGGAGCAAGATATGATCATGGAAGCATCCGCTCTCGGGCTGAGTCAAGCAGTTTAGCGTCATATCCAAGGTGGCATACATTTACCATCTAATTCTTTTATATTCTTTTTGTAAGCCTCCCCCAATCTAAAATAATGATAGTTTTAAAAATAAATATATAATTGGAAAACGAACTATAAAAATAACTATAATAACATGAATAAAGATAATGAATATACGTACTATAAAAATAACTATAATAACATGAATAAAGATAAAGAATATACGTACTATAAAAATAACTATAATAACATGAATAAAGATAATGAATGTATGTATTGGTGGCTTGCCAGGACAAGTATGGGGATGTCTCTGTATCCACAATCTACTCCCAATATGTTTCATGAGACAAATACTTGTCATGCTTCGCGACCTAGTGCAAATCAGCCTTCGGTGTCACATTTTGTGGCACACGTTTTGCCACAAAATTTGCCAAGTCGTTTCAGTCAGCTGCAGCAGCAATCAACTAACCGATTTCAGTTTGGCCATGATCATTCTTTAGTTAGCCGTGGTCAGACTGCTACATCTGGTTGTAGCTCCACTGGCCCCACACATGCAACCGCACATGGTGCGTTTACTAGTAGTGGCATGTCTTGGGGTAAGTTTTCAATAAACATTTGTGGTTCAAGTCCATGTGTTTTAGCTAGTGTATTTTGTTTTTTCATATTTGGCCTTCATTATTTTCTGGTTTTGAAATGGCATTTACAGGGAAGAGAAGATAGGATGAAAGAGTATACAAAACCACTGTTAGAAGATACATATGCTAGAATGCAGAAGTCGGGCTTTCCTTATGACAGGTAATCACTAGAGGACTGGTTTCCTCGATTTACTTTTTCACTCTTTCATCATCATCATCATCATCATTATCAACATCTTTGTATGTCCAGCATCTGGAATTTTGATCACCAATTGCTTCTTGTCATAATCTTGGATCTTACACAAAAATATGGAAGATTTTAAGTGGAGATTGATTACTACAACTGTGCTTTATAAAGGCAAATATCTGCATGTAAAGCGGGTTGCGTAATCTTACCTTGATTCTATGAGTTATGTCGTCCATTGAGGCAATCCACATGACACTATTTTGTGTTTTAGGTTTTGTGAGTACGTCGAAAACATCCTCATATTAACATGTCCCAAGGATGGAACACATTGCCTATGGCTATTAACCCAATGTGGGGAGTTGTCTTATCATGTTGCATTTTTTAGGTTTCTTTTGATGCTTCTTATATGTTTGCCTCTTGTTTATTTCAAAACTACAATATTGTTGTACAGGAGAAAGGGATGTCCATACCCCCTAACTGCCAGTACGTCGTGCCTGATTTAGGTGAAGACTTGGGAAATCATCAGGATTGCTTACATCATTATGCCTACAGATGAGCTTTCGGTGCATTGCATTGTTGGAAATGAGAATTGCACTAGATAGTCCATTTCCATGCTTGATAAAATGTCTTTTTTCTTTGTTGGGCCATTGATGGCATACTACCTTTTAACGATGATTGCACTGGTGCATTCATTATCATTGTGCTTCTTAATTATTTATTATTTTATAATACCTCCAAAGTTGTTTCTTTGAATTTGTATGATAAATTTAGGTTCACCACATTGCCATCTATGTTTACTGTTACGGGGTTTAGCTCGTGGGACGGACGAGAGCTAGGGTTTGGCGGTTGTCCCTAGCATTCCCGCGTCCAAGTCGGGTGGCCGGTGCTATCCGAGTGGTGAACAATCTACCGAGCATATTTTCGTGTTAGTGTGAAGTGCATCGTGGTGCATGGGGTCTATCGGGCGAGTTGCTGTACCGGGCGAGATATCGGGCAGTACCGATAGAAGTTGGGTAGCGGACATGATCGGTAACGAGTACCGAGCACCGCTACTGTGTTCCGAGCATGGTGCGGGTTCCAGGTGCGTGACGGGTCAGGCGCAGCCGGGACGTTCTACCGAGCAGCATGTGTGGGTGGAAGTTGCGGGTTCCGGATGCGTAGGGTGCTAGTGACCGAGCACCACTGACCGAGCGTGCTGGGCGCCAGGGCCGGGTACTACCGTGCGACATGCGGTAGTCACGGGTGCGCAGGTGTGCTGGTGACCGAGCCAAGCTGCGGTAGGGGTTATCGTGCACGCGCATGGGTGCTGTGGAACAGACGGACCAGGGTTCGGTATTGGGGTCGCTGGGTCGAGCCAGGCGACCGTGCCACATCCAGGAAGTTGATGAGGCATTTGCGCCACACCCAAGGGTGGGTCTTTCTGGTAATTCTGCTGGAACACCAAGGGGGTCGATGACAAGGCTTGGAGGATGGGAGCCGTTGATCAAGACTTCGATGGTGAGGATGCAAGCTGATGAGGTGTCACACTAAGGCCGGGATGTCTATATAAGGAGGTGCCATCCTTATGTAGAGATCAGACAAGAGGAGAACAACATGTGAAGTGTGTGTGAGTGATCTTGGTGGAGGAGAGAAACTTGGCCGGGCAAGGGGATGCCTTGGGGTTACTGCAGTCAGGCCGAGGGGCGGTCTGGAACTTCAAGGGGGACTACCGGGGTAGTCGACGTCTGCCTTTAGGGTCAAGGCTCACATACCAGTTGTTCGGCAACCCTGCGCGGTGAGCCGAGGGTTGGGTGAAGTCCTGTCGAGTGAGGGTCGAGAGGCACGGTCGTGGGGTTTGCATGTCCACGACCGGCAAGTAGTCTAGGGTGTAGACACTTGTATATCCTGTATTCATACTAGTGGAATAGAGGTTGGGTCGAGTTCCTGTAATTCTTGTGTTGTATGCGTCGTGTTTGGCCACCGGGGTTAGACCTGTGATTCCGAGGTCTATTGGTACCGAGATGGGTGATCGGTACGTGGGACGCGTAGTCACTGCAGCTTGGTGATTGATGTGTGTTCGGTACAATCGCTGGTAGCCTGATACCGGTACTAGTGGCGCTTGTAGCTGGGCGCGGTACCGGGACTGGGTTCGTGCGGTATTCGCAAGTGTGTGGTCCGAGGCCGCTGTGCACCACAGCATATTGGTGGGTGCGGAGGTGGTGTTGGCTGGTGTTTCCAGGGAGGGAAACACGCCGCACGGAGGCAGTTAGGGCGAAAAATTTAAACCCTAAGTTGACCCGTGTGACAGTTTACCATTCATTGGTACTTGGCTACTTGCTAACTCGTTTTAAGTAAATCAATCAATGGAAGTGGGTGTTAGCCATTGCATATTATCACGCTAGCCTTGTGCAACAGTTGGTTCAAGTTTGTCCACAAATTTAAATCGAGCTTATTGATATCAGTGCTGATTTGAGTTTTGAGTAGAACTGGAGATAGTTTTAGTTTATGCTAACCGATATTTCTGCTTTGCGTAATCTTTATATGCATATGCATATGAAAAAAACAACCAGAAGAGGAAAAAAGGATTTAAGAACAATTGTTGCTGCATTACATGCAATTGCGGGCTGCAGTAAATACGACCTGCCAACACAAAGCTACTAAATGAGCCGAAGCCTTGATTTCAGAAAAGAACACAGGCAAAATCCTGAGCACGCAAACTTAACAGTGGCCGAGTACTTCATCAAAAATTGGAGAATAGCCATCGTGATTTACAGGATTATAAATTCCAGCTGTAAGTTCTGCTGCATGGCTACAAGTTTGATACCACCAGAGAACTGCAGGAATCTGTACAAACAAAACGCAATTTACTCCCCTTCAAACTAAAACTAAAAACCGCCAATATGGCCTCAAAATACAGACTGATATTAATTTATCCATCATAACCTACATCCTTCAAGACAAGAGCAACATAAGAAGTTACGGGTTTCCTGTTGTATTGATGCGCTTTCCCTGCTGGCCTTTCGTATCACCACACTATGCAACAGACTATGTTGGCTTTTTTCACACTACTACAACTTCTACCCACATGTTGGAAAAATTTCAGGAAGTAAAATGGCTTCCCATACTACCAAGTCTGCAAGATCTACACTAATCTTGTCAAAAATCCCATTTCTTTTTCTAGACAGAATTAGCTTTCAAATCCTTTAATGACTAGGTTGTCACTAAGATCACCTTGAGAAACCAAAATTTATCATTCGTTTAAAAGACACAACCAGTACCTATTGCAACTAATCCTGTTGGATACAAGAGAAGAAAGAAACAACCTGACAAATAAATGAACAATGAGAAAAAAGAGAACGCACAAAGATTTAACAATTTAATACAAAGGGGCTACCACTAAAAGCCACAAACCAAGAGTCATCACTGATTAAATGAGAAGTACAAGATAATGTACTTCTATCATCATGATTAGGGTTGGAAAACGAGCGAGCGAGCCGAGCTCGATTTGAGTTTGAACTCGGCTTGAATTGTTTGAAGTTCGTTCAAACTCGGCTTAAAATTGAACGGGTTTTGAACATATATGCTCGAGCTCGACTCGAGCTCGAATACACTTAAACTATTTAATTTTGACGAGTTCGAACCGAGCTCATTCGTGAGCTCAATTGTAAAGTAAAAAAGTAACTCATTTAAAAGAAATAAAATCAACGTGAATTGAACATGGTCTTCAATTTGAATACTTGCCATCTAAGCTATCTCACTACTTTATTATTATATTGTATATAAATAAATACAATTAGTTATAATTAAACTTATTAGTATATATATATAATATAAATACTATATTATTATATTATTTTATCGAGTCGAGTTCGAGTTATAACTGAGTCGAGTTCGAGTTATAATTGAGTCGAGTCGAATCGAGTTAAATACTACCTTGCTCAAACTCGGCTCGAAGGATTTGAGTTCGAGCTCGAGTATTTAAATGTCGAGTTTTAAGTCGAGTTAAACCGAGCTAAACACCAAATGTTCACGAATTGACTTGTTCAATTAGTAGCCCTAACCACAATGAATCAATAACTCTTCTGCACAATACTTAAATCACCATCAATACCCTTTCTACACAAAATTCATAATAAACACTGTAACAATCACATTTAAGCCATATACACCCTGGAAACTAAGAACATGCAAGCTCTGTGAGGAGAAAAATAAGAATAACATGGACATGAACGATACCCAACACTAAATTGTGCTACTTGAACAAATAAAAGAAGACACTGAAAGAACTTATCTTCAAGCTTAAACCCAAATTGAAACCTTAACCTCTTCTCAAACCGCAGAGAACTCAAAATTTTGATTGTGATGTAGAATAAGTTCCATAAACAGCCCCCAGAAGGAGGCCAAACCTACTTAAAAACCGATCTTTGAGAGTTTCAAACAAGCCAATTTCTCTCTTTGTATTTTGGCACAGAAACCTATATTTTAGATGCACAGAAATGCACGTGAAGGGAGAACTAACCACTCACACCCCTCCCATCTTAGGCGTCCTCCCATCTCAGATCCACTCAGAAAGGTGACAGAGTCTACTTATTAAGGTGACTTTCTATGATACCAACAACATATCCAATGGCCAGCTTCATTCCGTGGCGTACATTCCTCATTCATTAATCATAAATTTGTCAATCAACAAATGCATCCTCTATAATGTTAATGGACAACACGACAAGAATGTCTTAACATGCAGTTCATTCCATTTTCTCAGTCTACCAGCCAATATTCAACACCCAAAGCCGGGTTGTGTTAACCACAACACACTCACACTCACCCTTCTGTTAAGGCACGTAATCTCAAATCAAAACATCAACTAGGCTACATATACCAAAAATAATGTTGTCACAAATTATCTAAGTTGTTCAGCTGAACATTATGCGCTTAAACGCTCTCACAAGTTTTTCCAAAACAGAGAATAAGATGGAAAAAAAGCCAAACGTTCATGCCTGAACAGTGCGTAGAGGATTACACTGCACTTACGGGAGGTTACACGCAACTGGGAGATGTCAATAATGCTCAGAGTTTGTTTGATGAAATGCCAAATCGGAATGTGGTTGCATGGAATTCAATGATCTGTCAAAAACGGTATGTTGTAAGAAGCACTTGCATTGTTTTGGCAATGGCCAGGCAAGATACCTGAACTTGGAATTCTATTCTGCAAGAATATGTTCAAGAAGGTGATATGGAGAATACACTCATTTGTTTCAATAAAATTCCACAGGAAGATGTGGTGTCTTTGAACATCATAATGCCTGGATACCAAAGTGAGGAAACTCTACATTTGCTTTCGAGGATGAGTCGGGAAGGATTCATACCAGAGCAAGGATCATTTACTGTTGCGATCTCCATTTGTGGGTTTGTTGCTTCTCTGGGATGGGGAAGAGCCATACATGCGTGTTCAGTAAAATGCAGCTGTGATCAAGACGATTTGCTTGCGAGTTTGTTGATTGCAGTGTATACAAAATGTGGACTGGCAGAAGAAGCAACTGAAATATTTGAAATGATGCCAAAACGCGATACAATTGCATGGAATGCAATGCTATTGGCAAAAACTTATCATGGATCTGCTGCACAGGCTTTCCATCTTTTTCGATCCATGATTCAAGCTGGGTTGTTAACCAGATCATGTTACCTTTCTCAGTATTTTGTCTACCTGGCCTGTTCTCATAATGGTTTGCTTGATGAAAGCTTAGAATTTTTTGCTTCAATGCAAAGTGAATGGAAGTTAGTTCCTAGGTCGCAGCATTATACCTGTTTCATTGATCTTCTTGGAAGATTGGGATCACTAACTGAAGCTTACAAATTTGTGCTACAATTGCCAGCAGAGCTCTCGAGCAATGCATGGGAAAGCTTATTGAGCGCGTGCAGAGTTCACAGAAACTTAGAACTGGGTGAAGTCTTTGCAAATTGACTGCTAAGACGTAAACCTTCAGATGATGCACTATATGTGCTTCTAGCAAATATTTTTGCTGCCAAGGGAATATGGGAAAATGCTGCAAAAACTAGATTCATTATGAATGCTCGGGGAACCAGAAAGGAACAATCTTGTAGTTAAATTGAAATGGAAGGTAAGATCAATGCATTTTTAACTTCTGATAGATCTCATCCTCTAATTAAAAAACATGCTTGACACACTATTCATTTCATGGAAGAGACAGAGTAAACAAAGCAGCAGCTCTTTTGTTATTCCATTAAGAGAAAACAGATAGTTTCAGGGACTTGTTTCAGAGGCATTTTCGCCAAAAATTTTACACACTCAGCTGTTGAACAAAACCAAGAATAAAAATTGGTTCTGATAGACGATTAAATCACTTATCAGCTTCTGAGAAAATGTTCCAAGTTCCGCAGCAACGAGCTGCAACTATCAATCTGTTTGGTGCTGGTTGCAATGGAAAAAATCTGTAGCCAGCCTACAGCTTCAGTTTGCTGAAGTCTACTTTCTGAACAGGGTATGTGTAGGCTTCATAATTTATTTTCTGGCCGAGGGAACTCAGTTTTGTAAAAGTGGTTATCAGATCAACCTGAATCAAAGGCAGTTCATCATAAACATCATAGTAAAACACTTGGACAAAAAAACTACGCAAGCATGGAATGTACACTATACCTCATAGTCTGTCTGAGAGACAGTTTCTCTGCTGCGTTTATATTTTTGAACCCAGGGAAGAACATCAGGATCAGTGGCCAACAAACTTTCTGTTGCTGCTTGATCTGGGCCGATAAATGCAGACATGACGGCCAACTGCATAGAATTCACATGTTGGACAGATTCTGAAAGTGATCAATACATCGAGACTACATCCCAAAGCTATTTTGTGAGCTTTGCCAGAGCAAAATTGCAGATTCCAAGTAATTGAGTACACCATACAGACTTGATCTCTTAAGAAATGGGGATGTACCAAGGACCAAGGTCTTCCAACTACAAGCTTCATGGTTCTACAAGGACTTAAGCATTTACATGAAACTAGGAAGAAAGAAAAGCCTCTTGATATGTATAGTATATTTATATTTTCAGGTAGTTTTCCTGTACACAAGCATATGCCCAAAATTCATGAATAACAGCTGTTGCACTTTCAAGATTTTGCATTTCAGAATTTATGGGAAGTGCATATCAAAATCAAAGTAAATAATGCAAATTTCATTTGACGAAGCAAAACCAAGAAAATGAAAATTTAGAATACCTGCCGCGGTCCAAATCCTAAAGCAGAAATTTTATCTTTCATCTCCTGAACATTGGCTTTATCCCATCGTGGAATCCTTCCCTCCGGATCAGGTTCTTGAGCATCAGTACGTCCAAAATTTTTGTCGAACAAACTCCACTAGGAGTACACAAAAAACATACAACTCATAAATTATTTCCATCATTTACTTGTAGTTTGGTGTCTGAATTTTAGCCATAATATTTTATGGGTCTTTCAATCATTGATCGAATGCGGCAGAAAGTCATAAAAATGAGCTAAAATCAGACTCAATCTGAAGTTTGTTTTTCATTCCAAGATTGGGTCTCAGTTTTCTGTGTCAATAAAAATAAACACAACCTGCTATTTTATCTTTTAGCCAACACTTTTGGTGCCAATATAACACCTTTTTTCGTTTAGAATGCGTGAGAATAGTTCATGGAAGTTGCTACCGGACCAAAACAGTTTCAAGAACAGCTAGTCCAATTTCTTGTCAAGAATTGGAAAGCCAGCCATTATCACAATACAACAGAATCTGTAAATCAGTTAGCTTATTCAAGGCAACTGTATAGCCATAATTGACAAAAAAATGTAACCAAAACTGATAAACAAGGATGTTGAACATGATAAGCATGGATGGAATATTGGTGAGAGGATGGCAACCTGACCATTTGATCCGTAAGCAGAGTACAGCAACTTCCCTTTCTCCTCATTTCCTCCACATTTGCTAATTGCAGAGGCCAGGAATGTGCTCTTAACTGCTGATTGAGCTGTAACAGTGGAAAAATTATAGTAAGCTGGTAAATATTTGTGAAGTAGAATGCCCATAACTCTATCAAAACTTGGAAATCATATCATACATAAAACATGGAAGCTTTTACAAATTCACTTGTAAAGCTGAGTTTTGATCATGGAGATGAAATGGGAAATGCTAACTATGATAATGGGTTTTGGAAAAAATTATAACCTGCAAATGAGATGAGATCTGCATATGAGATTGGCCCACCCTTGGAATAGGAATCAATTTCCTTTTTAGCATCTTCCACAAGAGCTAAGGCAGCAGAAAGACCACTATTTTCTGGTCTGCTAATCTCTGGGCTTCACAAATAGATTGGAAAAAACAATGTAAACTTATTCAGTTTTGATGTGTGGGTTACACTACTCTCGAAAGCATGCATACAATTTTATCAAAATGTTACCTCAATCGTATGGAACCGTTTGGGCCCCCAGATTTTGTAGCCTACGTAGATCAAAACAGGCAGAAAAAGCTATACATGATACAATCAAACCAGAAAAAAATAAAAATGTGGATGATAAGTAAATGTTTCCCGACCTTGTCATAAGTGCTAGCATCATTGAGTGCCAGAGTCATCAAAGATGGTATGAGCTCGGGGTGTTCCTACATCATCATAAGCCATAATATTAGAATGCTTCTGATTACTCGAGAAATAGAATTAGTAATGGAACTGAAAATTCTACCTGAATGGCTTTGGAAAGAGTACCCTTGATGCTTGCTGTAAGCCCATAAATTTACCAATTAGTCGTCATATATATCTCAAAAATTGATTTCATTACTCTTTCGAGCTTGGTCTGACAATCAAAAGAAACTCAAAATGTGATTGAGACATACTCAAAAACTCAGAGCGCTGCCTCCTTTGGATCAAATCAGCAGCAAGAACTCTTTGATCCGACCCTGAACTTGATATCACTTCCTGAAGAACAGATGATGATCCACGTGCGTAAAATTGAAGTGGAGACAGTTAAAAATTGAGTTGAAAGCAATCAAATGAGGACAACATACAACAGCCAAGAGAGTGCCAAATCCTTTGAGAACATCCCTGCGGAGGCAAACGTCTCCTTCATATGCCGAAGAAGAAGATTCGATTCGTCGGCAAGCGATAAATCCCTGCAACAAAACCAATTCATTGGTAGTGAGTATGACAATGCGCCAACAACCAATATTATTATTGGAAGTAGGAGATCGATTGTAGAACTTGAGATGAGTGTAGTAGAAAATTATAAGGAAAGAGCTATTAACACATATATACATTGGTGGGTTTATAGGTAGGAGAGGAAGGAAGAGGTAGAGATGGGGAAAGGTGGAGGAGAAGGACACCGCCATGTGAGCTTGTTGGTGTGTCTGTGAGTGTGTTTGGAGGACTCAAACAAGCAAGTAGCGTTATCCCAAACTGGAAGGGATGGATAGACTGCTGCTTTTCTCATTGGCGGGAGTTTTGACAGGTAATACCGGACTGCTTTTATGATCCATGTGGCATCCCACCCTTCATCACTTTTTTTTTAATTATCCCCATCTCAATTAGGACAGTGTTAGAAGTTCAAAATATGCCCAATTTATCGTGTTATAAACGGCCTATATTATATTAAAAATAAAATTTAATTTTATAAATAAATTATCGTTAAATAGTAAAATATAATGTAATAAATTAACTTCAAATTAAATGATAACTATAATGATTTTTTTGTTATATTTTAAGTAATTAAATCTCATCTTCTTAATCAGAACCCACCTTATTAGCGCCCCCTAATACAAAGAATCAAAAGAATCGAAAATCTACTCTGGGCAGGAAACGAAACTCAAGATATCGCTCAACAACAAAATTGTTAACCAAGAGAATGAAAACCCAAGATCACTCACAAAAACAAAATTCTGCATATTGGAATATGTCCATCTATTGAGTAGAACTATACTGGGTACATTTTAGATGGTTAAATTACTCTGCTAATAAGCTCAAGCTGGTTTGACATTGCCCGTATCCAATTCACCTGCTTCTTGGTGCCCAAGAGATCAAAAAGTGAAGTCTGCCGAGCATCATGCCACTAATTCGTGTGCTCCGTTGTCAAGTTAAACTTAATATTCTGAGGATATTGAAATTGCATCATCTCAATGCTACTTCATATTTACTTTCACACCAGTTTACTACAAGCAAAAAGTTTTAAGGATCGGACCCAAATATGCTACATATCTAATGAGGGACAACAGTGTTTGAGCAAGTCAGCCATTGCCTAGTTTGATAGAAGAAAATATTAAGCTCAAGGGAGAGTAGTTTGCTTCGGCTTCGTGCATGTTATGATGGCGAATTTGATCAATTTCTTCTTGTATCCTTGGATCATCAGTGGCATTACAAGTGCCCCTCGTATAGTTTTCCATCCTGTTTCAAGTAAAAAAGGCCATGAAAGTCTGAATGGGTGAAAGGATTCAAAGGCAGAGCAGGAATGGAGCGCCTACCACTGGTTAGAAGTGAAGTGAATCCTTTCCATGATAGGGCAGAGCGAATGACGGCCGGCCAGAACGGGGCCACATTATCCGACCAATCCGCGGATCTTACATCCTGCCATCATGTATACGAAGAAAAAATTCGATTCCATGAAACAATATTATTGATAGCTTGAAAACAATCAGTTCTCTGTAGACACAAATCATTTTGACAAAACCCATTAAAATTGAAGACTCATTGAAATTGAAAAATTAAATCACCAAAGTGCCACAATTTAGTGACCATCTCAATTCTACACAAAGATATCAGATTTAACTCCATTTATTTGTAATTCAAGACTAGTAAATGTTAAAACAAGTAGAAGCTCTATATAACAGCTTATGTCAGATAGTTGTTGGAGAGAACTCAACAAGCATCTAAAGACAACCGTTTAAGCTGCATATCAGAGGGTGCCCAATTTGTCCAATTCAACAAACAAAAAGGAAACAATTCCATAATCCTGCAGGTGCACACACTAATACCTCAAGTGAAAGTGACTGAGCTATCTTTACATAGTCTGCAGCCGAACACCAAGACGGAAGATAATATGCATCACATATTCTTTTTAGCATAACCCTTTCCTCTTGCTTTAATGAGTCTTCAGACGGTGA
Source organism: Piper betle (assembly GCA_033002965.1). Taxonomy (NCBI): domain Eukaryota; kingdom Viridiplantae; phylum Streptophyta; class Magnoliopsida; order Piperales; family Piperaceae; genus Piper; species Piper betle. The sequence continues at coordinate 16,686 of JAURVB010002859.1, read as the reverse complement.
TAAATCTCTGTGACACCAAGTAACTATTATGATAGTTGCTCCTGGCGCTGCAACACGAGCCAACTCACTCACAAACTACAAAAATACAGAATGGTCGTCATTACCTAATGGTAAGGTAAGAAAATGCCAACGTCTACATATAACACCAATGTAAATATATACATCATACATGAACACAGCTAACATTATACACTGAATAAAAGCTGCCACCAAAATAAAACCAAGCAGATGAAATTTTCCTGCAAAATCCCAGTATGCTAACACAATTAAAAAGAAAATGCTACAAGCGATTAATTCACAAAAGGGGAAAGACCTTACCTTTGTTTTGTCAGGCATATGCTCTCCACTCTCCATGGACCAAACCAGATCAAATTGGCCATCAGGAAAGGGTTGTTCTAGGGCATCAGCAACTTGAAAAGATACCTGCTTCACTATGTTATATGAGAAACACATTTGAAAGACCATAAACTAGACTAACTGATCCAGAATAGGCCATGGTTATCTCAGGAAATGGCCTCAGACCTCAGCAGTGGTTTTTGTGACATGTATAAGACGCAGGAAACATAAAATTGGTAAGTAAAGAAGCTTAATTAGGACCAAATATACGATTGAAAATATGCATAAAAGAGACATGCATATATGAGCATTTTTTAAAATTTTGCACTTGTTTTGGAGACATGGTGAGTTAATTCCCTACAGCAGATGAAAGTGCGCCATGATGCCATAATAATATAACAGCCAATGTCATAAGAATAACTTACCTTGTCTCTAAAACCCTCAGCAGCAGTTAGTGCTTGGGCTCGTTGAGCCTGAACAGGACTCAAAGTAATTCCTTGGCATTGAGCACCATATCTCTTTGCAAGATATCTGGAGCTGCCTCCAATCCCACACCCAACATCAACTATTTTTTGGGCTTCGTCAATGGGTCATCTGCGATGCTCACAATTGAAGACATAATTCTGATAAAAACTCCACGTGGCATTTCAAAACAAAACAAAAAGAAAATGAATTTCTCAAACTGACAAACAATTAATACAGTAAACCAAAGGGGGCGGTTTTCTCCACCCCATTGGTGGCGATAGCTGCACCTAAATTTCCTCCCACCTGAGGAGATTTCGGTTCAAGGCAGCCTCATTGGAATCATAACCTCCGAATTTTCATCTAAACCGTGATAATGTGAAAGAAATCTGACCAATAAATTATGGTACTTTGGGTATACGGTGGAAGAAGAAGAAGATGAAGATGAATGTCTCCTAAATGCAAGACATTTTTAGCATCCAGTAAACTTCAAATTGAATCATTTGTCTACATATGTATGTAGCTGATAATTTACAATAATGACCAATCAGTTCAACAATCCCTTCATAGCAGCACTACCAGCAAACAATTCATCATCTTTCCAAAAGTAATCACATTAATTTAGACGGACCCCAAAACAAAAGTTTCACTAGCTGGCAGCTATAAGCGATCTTCTCACCGTTCCATCAGCATACAAGTCGTCACCTTTCCAAAAGCATAAATCACATCAATTTAGACGGACCCCAAAACAAAATTTTCAATAGCCGGAAGCTATAAGCAAACTTCTCACTGTTCCGTCTTATCCTGATCTAATATCCATGGCAATATAAATAAACAAAGATTTAAGTTAACTGTTCGGCCTTCTATTAATTTAAAAATAAGATTTCTTATTAAGATATATATATATATATATAAGTCGTTAATATTATTAACGACTGATATAAAATTAATTTAATAATTTTTTTATAATAAAATTTTAAGAGATTCTACTTCTAATATTAAAATATCATATTATATTATTTAAATCATCTCACCTTGTATATATATTAAGTCTATATATTATAATAAAATTTTACAAAATTCGGACCTATTATAATAAAATTTTAAGATATTTTAATTTGGACCGACTCGAAATAACGGCGACGAAATCCAAAAGCAAGAAACCCGTAAAAACAGTAGAAGGCGTAGGAGGGGACCTGAGACGGCGGCGAACTTGAGTGCCTCGTCGATCATCCGAATCTGGGCGGAGCGGTGGTAGGAGACAGAGGCCGACGCCGGGGTCGTAGAAGCCGTGGTGCATGTGGTCGCCCCACACTTTCTCCCACGCCCGATGACTGGTCGTAGAACTCCGCTATGCCGTCCCTCAAGCTCAAAGCCGCCATCACCTGCCGCGGCTGCCGGTAGCCGATGCTGGGTATGCAACGCCTGCTGCCCAGGGTGGTGAAGAGGAAGGGTTTCTGCCCATGCACCTTCAACTCGTTTGGTTCAACCGCTCTGAGCATGGCCGCCATGTATGCCCACGTATGGTTCAACCGCTCTGAGCTTGACCGCCATGTATGCCCCCTGCCCAGTATCTGCTTTTTTTTTATATATATGCAAATTTGGCAAATTGTTATCATCTGTATGCATGTCATATATATATATATATATACATACATACATGAGAGCTTCTTTCGTCCATTGTGTTAATGAGTTAAAACTGTACACGTATCGAATACGACAATGCAGGCAGATAAGATTTTTGCTTCCACTAGTTAAGTTTCCTGTGGCATGAGCATTCTGACTTCTGACATTTGATGAAAGGGTGGCTGTTGCGCGTGTTGAATGAATTCCTTTTCATGAGTAAGGTATTTAGTTCCAAACTAAACTAAATAGTGGAGCTGGTTCAGTCAATATGGTTTCAGATAAAAGAAAGGTGGATGATGAAAGTACGCGGCAGAGTGGCCACCACTGTCGATCAATGGCTGATCCATCGGTGTCACATACCCACAAACCATCAGAAAAATGAGGACGGTGCTCTCCGAGGTGCAGTCGCCGAGAGAGCCGTTCTTTAATTAATTAATTAATTAATTATACATATATATATATATATATGTGGTAAAAAAATAACAACAGACAACTCTTCGCCAACTTGCGGGAGGCGGACAGGGAAGGCAATGGCTAAAGCAGAAGTTGGTGGAGACTACCAAACGTAGAGGAATGCTGGAATCGTTCAAGCTATGTCTAGATATTCTACGTTCTACGACTCGACACTATACTAGATAGTAAATACTACTGATCCCCGGAGCTGGTTGAGGTTGCCTTCTAACCAACGGCCCACAAAAAAAATGAAGAATTCAGTATAATTATCTGCGAAAATTGAAGTAATATTTTTAAGTCAACTCAAATGATTATTAAACTTTAGATTATAATAATCGTTGAATAATAAGAATAATTTTTGTCAGTTTGAAAAAAAAATCATGCAGACTAAACGAATGGTTGGATTTTTATTAGATTGAAATTCTTATTAACGTAAGATGATACTAAGCAATTTCGTAAAATAGTGTCCACATAACTGTTGGCCTCGACAACTCTCTCAACTCTCATTTAAGTGGAAAATCAATTACTGTACATGTGTATTAAGAAACTATGTTTTACAGGGTTTTCTCTTCTTTTTACAAGTTAAGTTTTTTAAAAAAGAATCTTTACAAGCCATGTTTTTTTGTCACACACCCACTAGGCTAATAATATAAGTAATTTAGTATGGTCAGAAATCCTTAATAATAATAATATCAACGAAAAAAATAGATCGAGAGATTTGTCTAGGACGAGAATCAATTTTGTCGTGCCCTAGGTGTAACCATGTAACGTAAACTCTTATCATTTTTAGTACTCTCGTTTCTATGCATCTATATGCCAAAGTTTTTTCTTTTAAATTTGCAAAAAAAATCACCGTCATTTTATTTTTTAAAAACTCCACCAAAACTCTCCAGATGACGATAATTATAATTTGCTAAATGTAATTTCATAAATTGCTATTTTTTATAATTGTGTTAAAAATAAATTTGTGACCATTTTATTGAGGACTTCATTTTAAAATTTTATATCGTAATGAAATGTTCATAAACCACGAACTAGGAAATAAACATAAGAAAAAAATAATATAAGCAATCGTATATTTGAATGTCTCAATACATTTAACGTGTGGCCTTCAATTACAAGACCGTTATAAAATAAGAGCAAGTTTTTGTTAAAGTAAAAAATGATCAAAATAGATGATTAAATTTACTTACTGTTTGATATATCATATCAGCGGGCCGTGAGGTGTTGTTGATAGTAAGCAAATAAAAGTATTAACTAGGGGTGTAAACAAGTTGAGCTGGGATGTTTTTGAATTCGACGTGATTTTTGGCGAGCATGTTTGATTACTTGACGAGCTTTGATGTATTATGGGTCAAGCTGGGCTTGTCCAAAATTCATGGTGTTTGGGCTTGGCTCGTGTTTGGCTTGCTATGTTTTCGATCGAGCTCGAGCCGAGTGAATGTTTGTGTTTGGTTCATGTTCAACTTATATTTGAATCAAAATTTTCTTTCCAACACTATATAAGTTCAATGTGACCTCAATAGTATTGACGAGCTGAGTCGAGCTGAGTATTTTTTGAGTTTGAACACATCGAGCTCGAGTTTCGAGTCAAGCCGAACCGAACACTCCTTAGCTCAAACTCTGTTCGTTGTTCAACGAGCTATCCATTTCAAGCCGAGTATTTTTTTCAAATACAAAATTAATGAGCATGAGTTCAAGCCAAATCGAGCCGAACGTAAAAGCTTGCAAGCAGATTTGGCTTGTTTACACCTCTAGTATTAACCAACAAACAAACAGTTCTCCTCCACTATTTTTTTATTTTAGAAAAAGCAATAAACGATGCACCCCTTCGAGAATGGAATAGATCTGATCCACGGCCATCCTCCCTCTCCCGCCATGGTTGATCTCATTGGGTTGATTCTAGGGTATAATTTTTCATCCCAAACCACGTCCTATGTGATGTATTTCTCTTTATAAACACTCAACCTTTTATAAATAACACACTAAATCACAATACTATGATAATTAGGAAGCACCGCTAGCACTAACAAACCTTTATAATGCACTTGATTGCAAGCACACACAGCTACTGATCTTAATACAAACCAATCACAATCTCAACAATATCAACACGTCACAATAGACATGCAAATCGACCAAGTAACTCTAACACTACGTCCAAACCAAACTCCCATATTCGGTTATACAAAACCCTAGAATCCACTTAAGGTCTTGTACTCGACACCAAGCAAATAAGAAGGCAGACAATATGAGTTTATGGGACCCATCCCAACCTTGATTCAGATCAATGAAACAAAAGATTAACAAGCATACCCGACTCCCTTGAATACTTAACACGTTGTAGACATGCAAACCCCACAACTAAGCCCTCACAAAAAGAAAAGCTTTGAAGACAATGAGCAATCTCTACTCAAAATAGTCCTCACCAATACAACACCAAGTCGACTTCCCTAAAATAAGCTTGTTTACATGCAATACAAGAATAACAAACTAACATAAAAGGGTACATTGATCTAATTAGACAAACACCCGTATGAAGTTTCAATCCTTCAATAATAATAATTGACCATGACAACTTTAAATCGTCTCCCTCCTTGATCAAAGTCATCTTTCCCTTTATCCCTTCTTTGAAAATCTTCTTCAAAGAAGTCACGTTCAACTCTACATGAATAGTCTTTATATAATTATCCAATCTAGAGTTCTAGTTGCATTCCAACATAAGCCGTCTAATGAGAAAGTCATTGAATCTTACTCCAAGTCTTCTCACAACGTCATGCAAAGACTTCAGCTCAATTTGAACTCTCACATGGTGGGTCATGGTCATGTGGTTGAGTCCATAGTTGCAAAATCGGCTCAATTGGTATCCAATTAAAAAAGATGGTGAATCGCCTATATAAATAATCGGACCCAAAATTGGTCGATTCCAACCAATTCATGGCCAATTTAAATTGGCAAAGATCGGTTTTTATAGGTAAATGACAAAAATACTATAGGACTAGTAATTAATAAATCCATTAGGCATGGGTAAAAGTGAATTTTTAAAAAACTTAGATCGCTGAAGCCAGGGCGAGGTAGACTGGGCGGGGGAGCAGCGGTGGGCGGCGACGACGGCGGTGATCGGCTGCGGCGGCGGCAATTGGTTGCGGCAGCGAAGTGGGTGGGTGGGGGGCCGCGATAAGGGGGGCGGTGACGGTAGGGGTGGGAGGATCGGGAGACAGGGCCAACAGCGGGAGGGGCGGTTGCGACGGGAGGGCAGCGGTGGCGGCAACGTGGGGGAGGGGGGGTGGGGGGGGCAGAGATGGTGGGGGCGAGGGGAGCGGAGGACGGTCTGGGCCGGTAGGGGGGGGGGCGGCGAAGACAGGTGGCACGGTGGTGATCGGTGGGATGGCAGCCGGAGGACATGTCTGCAATGCATCAAGAGAATCAGGGGAAATAAATGGTCGGTGGCATTCTCATAATTAAAAGTTAACTCGGCTGTGACTCAAATAAAAAATAATAACTAACTGTAAATAATTACAAAAAATCCAAAAAAGTATGGAAAAATACCATAAATATAATGCATATCATAACATCAAAATAATATATTTTATAACTAATAACCCACTGATTTTGACCAATTTAAATGAATCGATTTTTGTCTATTTTTTAATGAATCGGTCTGATGCAATAGCTCCCTTCCAATCCGATTCAACGTCCAATTCCAATTTTTGTAACTATGGTTGAGTCCCTTGGTCAACAAAGCTCACCAAGCCAAACCTCAAACCTTAATACTTGATCTCACTTTTAAGGTTTGGTCTTGGTCCCGACTCCACCACAACCAACTTGATCATAAATCCTAGTTCACCTAGAAATTTGTGTCCTCCTTGTTTACGTGTTCATCTAAACTTCCTCCTTGAAGCTTTTTTCGTGTCCAAATGTTAAAGAAAATCCTTGACTCACCAACACACAACTCATCCAAGAATACTCGTAAATCCTACAACCGCTAGAATTCCTAGTACAAATAGGAAACCTCAACCAAATCCCGATACACTAGTATTTAATGCTCAGTCACGCCTAATACTATCATGTAGGCTTCCAGATACTACTTGTTCACCGGTTCTCGGTACCCTCGATATTTAGTTTTTGGTACATTGGGTATTGCTCGACCTTGCTCTGCCGAAAGTTGACAACATGCCACAGATAGCCATGTTTGGACGCGATGCTTGATCACCATTACTCAAACTCTCGGTATCGATAATGAGTCCCGGTAGCGGGCCTCGATCATACTTGTTCCTTAGAACCTGATGCAGACATCTTGAGATTAATTTGTTGCCGATAAAGCATATATGCTGGATACACTTTCACCAATACTCAGACACACTCCTTGTGAAACGAGCAGTTTTGACTTACCAATCATCAATTCCCACTATGCTCGATATCGAGTACCAGTAATCATACTCGATTCCACTCCTTGGGACTCAAAAGTGCATCTCGTTATCCCAACAACCTTCAAGCACCGTAGTTCGATCAAACATTATAATTTGATCATAATTGTAACTGTAACACAAATTATTGTTAGTAAGTTATTTCCACCACTTGGATACCAACTACCCATCATGGACTCGGGATAATTAAGAGCAACTTCTAAATCTTAGTACCTAATACGCCCATGGACTAAACCTGCAATAGTTGACCTCAACCAACATGCATTAGTCACTCTCTACCTTCCCTTCGAAGCTTCCCATTTATCATCAATCCATGAGTCAAACAAGAACAAGTAAAAAATAAGAAATGAGCAATAGAAAAGAAAACCGAGAATATACAACATAATAACAATATGAACATTATAGCTATATGAGAGAGATTAGACCATACAAATTACAAAGTGATGAGAAGGCTCTCTATTAGACCATGGAAATGGAAATCACGGTCGTCCCCTTCTACGGCCATTGGCACAGCCCTCCCTCCACCTCGCCGACCGCAACATACAAACCACCTTCGTTTTCCCATGGACCTCCGTGAATTGGTTGGTGAAGGTAAGACTTGGGCGACGTCTTTGAATTGAGAGAAAGAATTCATTTCTATGTTTTGGTTGCTGGGTGGGAACGGGGGAGGGGGGGATGCACATTTTTTATCTCTCATCATACATACACTATATACATATAATCCAAATACACCAAATATATATATATATAATCCTATATACTTACCCTGGTTCTTACCCTCCCTAACCATACTATGTACACCTCAATTTTCACTAAGATTAGTGTTCAACAAGGCTTTTTTATATCGGGATATCGGTGTCGTGTTGGACTGTTTGAGGAACACAATATATAGGAGATATTCATAATTTTTTTCATAATACTTTAGTTATTTATTTTTGTGAGAAAATTAGTAGTGACAAATATTGTAAAATAAAAAGAAGAATTTAAATTAAAACAGAGATAATATACAGATAATATTTATTAAATTACATATAGATTATTCAAATAATATCATACTATAATATAAATGATAAAATGTGAACAATTTTTAAAAAATGTAAATAAGTGTGTAAAATATAGTATATAAAAACAAAAAAAGGTGCCAAAACATGTTTCAAGATCCTCACCATTGTGAATAAAATAACAAGTTTTAATCAAATCATTCAAAAAAATCAAGAAAGACATTTAACTGTTCTTTTGAAGAATTAACCTTATTCGTTTACATGATTTTATAGTTTACATTAAAAATTGTAGATATAAAACGAACCCCGTGAGTGGAGACTATTTTTATACACTTTTACTACTGGAAACTGGAAAAAGTTATGAAAACAAGTTTTAGCAGTTTTGGCCAAAGAGAAAAAGAAGCATCTACATTGTTTATATTATTTTTACAAACTTCAATTTTCATTTTCTTCTTCCACAAAGTGTGCCAAATCACGGAATAGAGTGGGTCGCTTCCAAAAAGTGGGCATGCGGCCAAATCATGGAATGGGATGCGTCGAATTTGTTTGTTTGTTTTATAGACTTGCACTGTGTACCGTACTCTTTCGATCCGAGGCAACTTACATGGGGCAAACCATCATATGACTTGGTTCCCAACATATTGATAAAATAACCCACTTGCACCACGAGTTTACACCTTTCTATCGTACTTAAGATATTGGATTCTTCTCTCGAAAACACTCCTGGAACATATTTATAATACTTACACACAATCCACGATAAAACCCAGATTTTGCGGCTGCCACAACAAACAATACGAGGCAGTCTTCAAAATTTCTGCACGACATTACTTGATACATCTCCTACATAAATATAGGGATCCCTGATTCACATGAAATAATATCCCAGCACAAACAACTGCATTATTTGAACGCCGCCAAAGGCAGGCAATAGTATGTCTTAACAAATGCCTAAAACGGTTAGGATGGCATAAATAGGTTTACAAGTCTCAAAATATTCATGAGTGAAATGTCGATCCAAATTTTTTGCTAAAAATACCAAGGCATTGCTCAGCCGATGAGCAACTTGTTGTCGTCCATGAAACTGTAAGTGGGAACCTCCAGATTGAAAGGCGCAGGCCCCTTTCGTATCCTACCAGATATGTCATAATGTGAACCATGGCAAGGACAAAACCATCCACCAAAATCACCCGCATTGGGCAATGGAATGCACCCTAGGTGGGTGCAAACACCAACCACAATAAGCCACTCCGGGTTCTTAACCCTTTCAGCATCCTCTTGTGGGTGCCGTAGTGATGCCACGTCCACACTGTTTGCCAGACTAATATCATCTTCTGTTCGATGCCTTATGAAGACGGGCTTTCCACGCCACTTAACAGTCACAGTAGTTCCAGGTTCAATGCTAGACAAGTCCACCTCAAGAGAAGCAAGAGCAAGTACATCTTTGCTAGCCGACATGCTCAGCACAAACTTCAGAATCAGCAGGCGAACCAAAGAGGCATAGGCAAACCTACCACCAGTCAAGACAAAATATGCAAATGCTCGTTTGCTTGGATCCCCAGGGGGTAACGCTCATGGTTGTGCTCATCATATACTATCTTTGATGTTGGATTCTTCACAGCAGCCACAGTAGCAGGAAGGTCTGCCAAGTTCATGTCATTCCTATGCACAAGTGATTCTGATGCAAGCCCTGCCAGTAAAATATAAAAGAATAAATTTACACCTGAAAAAACATCTAAACAAAAATCACACATTTAAATTTCTTTTTTTAAAAATGATGATTTAAATATCTGTACAAATTAATACAAAAAACACAGAAATGGTAGTATCTTATTATGCATAGAGAACCTAGAACGAACCAACAAATCCCATAACTGGTACACCCAAAATGAAAAACCGAAAATGACAAACAAAGTTGGCTTATGTAATGTAAACTTTTTTTAGTCTCTACGTCACTATTTGTGATCATTATCAACTTGAAACAGAAATAAGCATCCTATTCAAACAAACTTGCATAAGCCATATGATAAATCCAATTATCTGTTTATGAAAATTGCTAAATATTTCATATGACTGTGTAAGTCAAACAAGGCTATTTCTTACGTACCTGATCTATACCCCATCTAAAATTTATTAACCAATCAAAGCAATGGAGCTTTAATTAGAACAACAATCAACAAATATATGGCAGGAAGGGAAGAAAATTAGGTTCCCATGCCTCAAGGTAAAATGGCTCACCGAAATTTCCCTACGCTTTATTTGGATTGATAGATTTTAAGAGAAAAGAAAAGAAAGTGTACTTTTTGGAAAGATGGAGGGTTTGAATTGAAAAAAAGTTGGTTGAGATAGAAAACAGATTTTCGTGAGGTGGGCCCCAATGGAAGATCCCTTCACAAATGATTTCTCCACAAAACATGCTGGGAAATGCAAAAAACAAAAGTGATCCATGATTTTCCTTTTCTCTTTCAATCCAAGAGCATGTTAGAAAAGGTGCTTTCTATTTCTTTTCTTTCTTTTAATCCTTTCTTTCTCTTTCTCTCAAAATCTATCAATCCAAACAACGCTTTAAAAAACATGAACCTCTTTTCTTGCTCCATTTAATCAATGACAAAAAGTAGTAAAAAGACTGCCTACAATAGCAGTAAAAAATATAGACATATAAATTTTTTACATTGCACTCATATAATAATAATAATAAAAAGACATGAACCTCTTTTCTTGCCCCATTTAATCAATGACAACAAGTAGTAAAAGGATTGCCTACAATAGCAGCAAAACATATAGACATATAAACTCTTTACATTACACTCACATAATAATTAAAAGACAATGAATTCTTTACATTACACTCATATAATAATAAAAAGACTACACAGTCAAAGTAAACTAATGAGATAGAATCATTTTCATTTAAGCTCTGTTTGGTTAGCATAAAGGAAATGGAAAATCTAGGAAATGTACAAATGGCACTTCATGATAGAAGCAATAATTTTCCACTAAACGTTATCCATTTTTGGAGTATTTTATCATAAAAGTGCAAGTAAGAATTTCTCAAAGTTGTGCCCCGTGGAAATGTCATCACAACAAAATTTCTTATCTAAATAAAAGAAAAAAGGAGTGGTAGAACTCAGCAAGGAGCTGAATGACAAATTGTCTGTAGAATATAAAAGCAAAGAACCACAACAATATCAATATGGTTTCTACTAATAGGAAAAAATGCAAATGCACAAACAAGATGCCAAATTCCTCAGTAGCATTTTTATCAATAAGCAGGAGAGAAAAAATATGACTAAAGACCATAACCATCAACACATGCCAACTAAATCTAGGTTTGATCCGGCTCCAATCAAAACAAATATTTGAGCACATATTACTCAACAACGCAAACTGGCTCACGTGATTCCTGAGTTTCTCATGCATTTCTTCCAATATAATTTCGCCGATCATACTGACAAACCACACATTTCATTTCATTAACATGTGTTTAGGGCGGCATAACACAGTATGACCGACAAAATCCACAAAAGGCATTAACTTTGCATAATTTCAGTATGTCCAAGAACGCAAGAAGACACGATCCTGCAACAAAGATAATTGAGCGGCGCTTACTAACAAGCTCCAACAATGATTAATTTCTCAACCATGATTAATTTCTCCAGCAGCTTTATCCAATCAATCGGGAAAAAAAGGAAAATAAACAGTAAAAAGAAAAGCAGTAGTGAATCATTCCGTTTGTAGATACGTTTATTATTTGTTAACTTTCCGATCATTCACATAGCAATAAAAACAATACCACACCCGGCTAAAATAGAAAAGCTAGATTATTATTTGCTAATCCAGTCCCAAAAAAATTGGATCCCGAAAAAAGTATCAAGGTCCCAGATTACCAACATAATCAACGAGTTAGGAAGAAAATTCAATTTAATCAAACAATATATATGATCAAAGCAAGCATTTTGAGAGAATGAACAAAAGAAAATGAAAGCAAAGGCAATAGGAAAAACCGGATCGGGGCCCAGAAAGAGGAGAGGGGCGGACCTCTGACGGCAAAGGGGAAGAGAAACGGGGAGGACGGGAAGACGGTGTCGGGAAGAGAAGGGGGAGCAGCGGTGTTGAGAGGGTCTCTGACGAGGAAGGAGGAGGCGGGTGCTCGCCATGGGATGGAAGATAGCCTCTTGCCTACGACTCGCAACATCTTCTTCGGATGTTCTCACCTCCCCGGCGACGGCGGCGATGGGACGCGCATGGAACGGGACCGGAGACGGCGGCGGCGGTAGTGGTGGTGATGGTGGGTTTCCGAGAAACACTCGCTCCCAGCGAAGGGGAGTGGTCACAAGAGGAAAGAAAGGAATTGTGGGCTTTGCGAAGAAAGCCCATATCCGGTTGTCATAAAAATTGAATAAAGCCCATCTGATGATTGACGCTGGTTAAAACTGAAAATATCCCACATCCGGTTTTGATGCTTGTAATAACAATAGAAAAAAGCCCATTTCCAGCTCTGATGCTTGTCATAACAAATTGAATAAAGCTTGTATCTGATTGATTGATGCGGATTAGAATAATGTTCGGGCACAGAATTTCCGTCCCCACAAATCATTCTTCAGGTTGAATGAGATGAGTAAATTCGGTGCAACCAAAGGTGTGCGAACTTAATAAATAAAAATAGAATGTCCTCTACGAGGAATAAACACCTAGGATTTTTATGTAATTCTTTAGAGTTCAACTCAAATTTTTAAGTCAGTCCATGGTAAGATTTGTACTCACTAATTTACTATTTTCTTTAATTTTACACTTTACCAAATAGTGAATTTTGCTATATTTAATTTGATTTTCCTTTATAATTTCGACTCCAATGCCCTGGTTCATCTCCTTCTTATCTTCAAATCTTTGAAATAATCTCACCACTGTGTTTAAAGCATCTAAAAACGATAGGGTAGCATGTCTCACGTGGATCCATGGTCACCTTCAAATTATTTTTTGAGTAATAATGGACTAAATTGAATTACTTTAGGTTAGTTCAGAACAAATAAATACAGGAGCGGGCCATGTGGTGTACGCTGCCTAGATTTTCTCTTTGCATGCACAGGTCCACGACTAGTGCTAGGTGCGATAGTTCCAATCCAGGTCGCGAACGCAATCTAGGTCGGTTCAAATCCGATTACATTGTGGGGCGGCAGGATGTGGTCGCGGATCTGGATAGGCTTGCGGATATGGATAATTGTAAACGGGCCCGATGGACCCGTCTTCTCTAGTGGTACAACGATGGCTTTAGGGGCTCCAGGGCGGCATTTTCGGTGGGGTGGCGGTGATCGGCCAGACAAAATTCGAGAAGTTGGCCAAAATTTGCTGATGCATTGCTCCATCAGGCCTCTTTTGGGTAGTTTTCCAGCAAGGGAAATGCTCTTCAGCCAAGGAGCTTGATCGCAATTTTTTTTCAATGTTGAGGAGAATCAAATGGAATTGTTGATGTGGGTGATGACAGTCTAGGCTGATAGGATGTAGGGCCCAAAGTTGCTGCCATCTTATTGTTTTCTATTGCTATGTTGCTCTGGCAAGCCACTACTCAAAGTTTTTTCAGTATGGGCTTCTCCGCGGTGTTTCTCGGATAGGTTTTGTTCTCAGCAATGAGGCTTGGATCTACTGAACAAAGGCTGTAAAGAGGGTTGCTTAATAGTACTTCACAACTCCAGTTAGCCACTTCTCGAAGCTTTTTAGATGATGATGGGCTTCTCCGAGTGGGTTGTGTTGAGGGCATTCCAAACTTTGATCTGGTGGACTTGGGGGTGTTTAAGATAGCTCTCCATTGAAGGGCTCCTCCCTGTCCTTCTTTCTTCTCCAACTGTTTCTTTTCTTCTTCAATTTTCTTCAAAGCATAGAGTCCCCCTTCTCCTTCACCATTTGGGTGTTTATAGACGTTCAGGAGAATTTCTCAAATCCACAATTCAAGGCCTTAAATCAAACATTTTCAACCTCCTATCTTCATCTCTTCTTATCTCTTCCTTGTCTTGTGAAGCAGCCACGACCAAGTCATCGAGGATAAAAGAAAGAGGTGTATATGGGTTATCAGACCCAAATATGGGATAAGATGTTCATGTTAGTGCCTATTCAAATAATAATTTTAAATACTAAACAATAACATCTGATTGTACCTAGTATATTGTGTACCACTTTTAAAGATATCAAATTTTTTTCTTAAAAGTCAAATTTGCACATAAAGATGTCAAGTATAAAAGAATATTCTTAACCATTTCTAATAATTAGTCACACCACTGTTCTCAATAAATAAAATTTTTCATTCTTGTTTATTCACATGCCCGTGGCTCTCCAAGAAATCAGATAAAAAATTGATAGACTTTAAAAGAAAACTTAAATAAAATTTATCCACTAAATCATCGTCATCGGTGTATTTTTAGGGTTGTTAAGCCAAGAGGTTAGCCTAGTTTGGTTGAGTCTATGTATTTGCACGACTTAGTTTAACCAACTTGTTAGCCTAGTCTAGTTGAGTCTATGGATCGACCAACTTGATTTAGCTAACTTGCTGGCCTAGCCTAGTTGAGTTGCAAAACTCACTTGGCCTTATTGAATTGAATTGTTGATTCAAAGTTGTTCAACTAGCTTGAATTGATCAAGCATCTATTGGCTAAATAGAGTATTTGGACAGAGTTGGTACACAAACAATTAAGGCATGATAAAGCAAAGCAAAGCTTAGTTTTCGTTTCCCTGTGTCGAGCCCAAAAAGGCGAAACATGCCAAGTATTCGCCTGGGATCATGTTTTCTTAGGCCTATTCTGGATGTACAATGTGGTTTTTGAAGTCATATTCTATTTCAGTTGGAAATTGCACTCAAATGTTTGGTAACATAAGTGATCAAGGTATGTGGTAGGATTTTCCTCACTCACTTTATTCGTACCAGTATGGTAACTCACCCCGCGGAAGGAAACTTTACACAAAGTTCTATTACTATTAATAAGTGGCTCCGAGACTTTTTATGGGCACAAACATCTCCGGTAATCCAATCTTATGATTCTTCATTATCTACATATTGTTTTTTTGCTATGTGCTTATTTTGTCTAGGCTCATAACAAATTAAAAGTTAGTCTTGCTGCTCAGCTTAGAGCCTTGAGCATTGTACAAGGACGTGAAGTAGGAGTAACCCATTACCTTTTGAGTGGAATTGCATGTGATAAATACTCTTTGAAGTAATTACGCTTATCAAATTACAAGTAAGTGACATTTTAAAACCCTAAAACCCTTGTAATGTAATGGAATGAGGGAAAGATTTTTACAATTGAAAATTTCTTTGTAAATTTGTATACCTCAAAATATATATCAATAAAAAGTTGAACTTGTGACAATTTTATTTACAAAGTTAGTATTGAGAAATTAATTTAATTGCTATATGTTATAGTCATAAATGTGTCATGACGTAAACTCAAACTCTAATATTAATATTTACATCGGATGAGCCTTCAACGGGGGAGATAGTGTGAAGAGCCAAACGAGTGTCACATTTTTGAGTAAACATAGAATATAATGAAATCAAACCGAAGTTTCTCCTCAATATCTCCCTGTGGTATACATAGAGACCGATCTAAGCAAAAGGATCATGTTTCTACTTGCTACCACAGACATGTTAAACAAAGCTTTCAAATGCATTCTCAAACAGCAATATCTCTGTCAGCCGGCCGATCAAGCATGATAAGAAAATAATTTCAAGGTGTGTTTTCTTTGCTATATTTTCTTCTATAATCAACTAGTATTCTGGGTCTTATACTTTGATGCAGACTACACTCTGTAACATAAAATTTACATGTAACAACGATGGATAGATTGAACTGTTTCAACTTTTATCTGCACCACCACAGCGAGATATTGAACATCTTTTGGCGAAGGAGGCCGAATGTGTCAAACAATCAGACTATTCTTGCTCTTTGGACGGTCGAAGACTCGAAGCAATGCGATTGGTGCCAAGTAGAAAATGTTTTTCATCATAAACAAGTCTGCATCCCTTGTTTAGTTTATAGTGCCGATGAATTTAGACAAGAAAGAAAAGGCTCTAGTAGCATGACTCAATCAGGGTCAAACACAGGCCTTTTCTCGTCCAACTATTACTGTTCAAATCTTCCCCAAATGACAAATTGGTCGGTCTTCTGATTTTCCTCTTGTTTTGTTTGTATGCATAAATTTTGCAGTAATATAACGAGAGTTGGAGAAGGTCATTCTCATGGCTTTCATCACTCATGCCGTGTTTCTCACTTCCTCTGCTTTATGGGTCCTCTCTATTTTTGGTCGAATGCCTTCGATGCTACTGTAATGGCGTCACTCGAGTTTATAAGTCATATAATTCCCACCAGCAGCCGCTTCGTTCGATTACGTATTAA